>JAZHYW010069154.1:0-11916 GCA_037355805.1 Ixodes ricinus
CAAAAAATGAAAGCCGTTTACAACTCCCTGTAACGCCGAATTAGAGCCCAGCTCTTGAGGAGGAGAAGGGGAAGGTACGGAGAGGAGGCTATGCCCCTTCTCCTCTCCTGCTCGCCTCCCACTTAGAAGAAAATTTTTCCGCTGAATTTAGCGGGGAAATTTTTCCAGCGGGAAAATTTTTTCTGCTAGATTTAGCGGGGAAATTTTCCGCTAAATTTAGCGGGGAAATTTACCCATAATGCACCGCGCGGTTACGCCGACGCCAACGGCGACGGCGACGCCGCTCAAGCCGGAAACGGGCGCCCAATGGCCAGTTCACACTTGCGGAAATACGCACTCACCGCCGACTGGATTCGCTCGCCGAAAAAGATCGGGCCGTTCACATTTGTTGCCACTAGAGCACTATATAGCTCCTACGGAGCAGAGTAGCGCAATCCTTTGATCCGCGTGTTTCGCCGACAACATGGCCGACAGAGCAGCTCGACGCGAGTCACGTGGTACTCAGGGTTCCGGGAGGCTCTATGGGAGAATACATGGAGAATACATGAAAATCATCTTCGCAACATGAGAATGCAGTAAATAAACAACGTGTGTGGAGTGTCCACCGCAGTACGTACCGCTTGTTCCCAATTCGGTTCCAAATAGCTTCCATAGCTCGTCCTTATAATCATTGTCTTTGTATCGAGCATGCGTCTTGTCATAAAGTACGACGTGGTCTTTCACCGCTTCTATTAGTAGCTCCGCTGACACTGGTGTAGCCACAGGCACAGACGGCACAGACATAGTGGACGCCATTTGCAATACCGTCTGCTCGGACAGGATCTGACGTCAGCAAGCGCCACTTCCCCGTGCGTTCTGATTGGCTCGCGGCGAGCGAAGACTTTTTCCGGCGTTGAAAATTGGTCCCCAGCGATCTTGCTTCCCGCTGGAAAATCTGCCTGCTTTCGTCGCCGGGCGTCAGAATTCCCGCGGATCCGGCCGCCGGTTCACAAGTGTGAACGAGGCATAAGAGCTGCGCTCTAAAAGTTCTCTTGGCGAGGTGCGGGTTCCCATATCCCATCCGTGTGGCCAGTTTTTTGGTTACACGGATAAGCGCCACCATGTAGTGGTTAAACTAATGGCTTGTTCAAGATGGCCGCCGAGGGACCGCAGCTTTGAAGCCGGGATCACACTACTTATGCATCATACAAAATACATTCTGCATACAGGTTCGAACGCGAGTCTCCGTGAGATCCGTGCTTCCATTGCCGCATGGCAATGAGTTCAAGAAGAAAACTTGGCACGCGGGCATTCGAATCATGAATATTGCGGTGATTCGTGTATGCACACATTATGTTTTATGATGTATGAGCTGTGTGACACGGGCTTAACGGATTTTCAAATTGGCGTGTCAAGCACAAAAAACAAACACCCTATATACATGAAATAAATGTAGCGACTTTAATATTGTCGTAGTTCTTCTAAACGTGGTGTAGATGCCGCATAAGCGATAGTTTCTATACCTCGGTTCAGCTCCAAGAATCCAGACGCAACCGACGCAACGAGCTAATGCGACCAATCAAGAAGCGTTAAAAGCGCAAGTCACTGGGACCTTTCTGTCTATGATTGCTTCGGCGATGATAGAACTTGTACCGAAACATGAGGAACACCAAGATAGTGCGTTTTTGACGTTGCCTGGCTGGTCCCATCAGCACGTACCGTCGCCTGCATCTGAACTTAAGGTAAAACTAGTGCCACTAAATAAGCTACACTTCAGAGTAAAAACACTTGGCCATATTGTGTCTTAAAATCATGGTTGCCAGTTATCTGAAGCTTTATCTGAAATCGCAGGAAACGCTTTTCCGCCCTCCACAAATGTTTAAACAGTTCGCGAGAGAGCAAAGCAATGTTACATTACATTCCTAATACCGAATCTGATGCTGAGGAAGTCGCACTTTTGAATCAAGACGATCGGCAGTTCTGCCTGTTCTGCATACGAGCCAAAATGGCGGCGCCCACATTAATGTCCGGGAACGGAGTGCCGATACTCCAAGCGCAGCTCATTTAGTGGCTCTAGGTAAAACGATGTATAGGCGGATATTGTCACGTGCGCGTCAGTGCTGGCAAAGCATGCGGCTGTCACGCAGAGGAGGGGTTCGAATCCCGCTCTCTCAGGATCCTTATTTTATTAATTCTGTGCTCTTCTAAGATATCCCAGCCCATTCTGGCCTTTATCGAGTGTTATTATTCAGAACATTCCTGAATGTCCCGGATGTATGAAAGTAGCCATAACGCGCTGCTTTGGGTAAGTCACCGTTCCGTCGCCGACGTCAGATGTGCGGCACTTTATTTGAAAGGGTAATGGAGACCTCGCAGCTGTTTTTTGTGACCAGTTCGCCTTTAGAACGAAAGACCTTTCTTGTTATTTTGATTTTTATATATATATATATATATATATATATATATATATATATATATATATACACGGAGTGTTTCACGAAAGGTGGACAAATTCGATATTGCAAAAACTACGCGTCGCAACAAAAAAAGGCTTGTGTCTTTTTGGTCCTGGGCCAGGGGCCTATTTAGGAAAATTATTAAAGTCCGAGATAATTAAATTGTTAATTATTTTTGCGTAATTAACGTTTTTAATATTGTGTTCAAGGGCATAGCTTCAGTTAGAAAATTGCTCAGCGTCATCAAAAAACTCTAAATCAACAAATTGCAGAACGATAGAACGCACGGAAAGCATTTTACGGCTTTCTGAAAAACCGTACAAATTCGACGGGTTTTTAAGTTTCGGTTTGTTATCGGACCGCATCTCCACCCCGGCAGCACCGCGCCCCGTGGAGAGATAGTGCAACCAACCTCTGCTGCGCTGTCATCGCGCGACGCAGCAGAGGCCGGTTGCACTATCTCTCCACGGGGCGCGGTGCTGCCGGGGCGGAGATGCGCTCCGATAACAAACCGAAACTTAAAACCCGTCGAATTTGTACGGTTTTTCGGAAAGCCGTAAAATGCTTCCCGTGCCTTCTATCGTTCTGCAATTTGTTGATTTAGTGTTTTTTGACGATGCTGAGCAATTTTCTAATTGAAACCATGTCCTTAAACCCAATTATAAAAAGTTAATTACGCAAAACTAATGAACAATATAATTATCTCGGACTTTAATAATTTTCCTAAAAGGTCCCTGGCCCAGGACCAAAACGACACAAGCCTTTTTGTGGTGCGACGCGTAGTTTTCCAATATCGAATTTGTCCACCTTTCGTGAGAACACCTATATATATATATATATACGAGGGGCGTTCATAAAGTTCGTATTATTGTCACGAAGGAATAGAGATTCAGCAATCAAAGTCGAGTAGGAGTTGAGACTTTCTGTACATGTTCGCCACCGAAAGTTACCCACTTTTTCCAGCGATGCACCACATGCCGGAGGCCATTGTTGTACAACTCCTCGTTTTGAGTGTTCAGGAACCGCTCCACTTCAGCAATCACTTGGTCGCCGTCCTTGAAATGCTTTCCCCTTATTTGGCCACACTGGAAGCGTCGGCACCATTCATCCAAAGTGTCATAAACTGGGACGTTGTCCCCGAACAACGCTCCCAGATTGGAGTGAATATCCTTGGCATTGCTTCCCTTCAAATGAAAAAAAAACACACGAATCACTGCATGTGCTTGGCACTGACGGGAGGTGCAATTTTTGTTTCGACTCCCTAGCGGCGTTACGAGCTACTATAGCATGCGATATTTATACTGTGCGGAAACTAGAGGGACCCGCCTTCATGTTGATGCCTGTTTTGTTTCGTTTTATTCAATTTTTTGTGCCGATAATACGAACTTTATGAACGCCCCTCGTATATATATATATATATATATATATATATATATATATATATATATATATATATATATATATATATATATATTGTGACGAATAAGACGGCGACGCTGGGGCAGTGGTGTGCGTAAACCTGACATCACGTGCCATGCTCCGCGCGCACGGCCGGCTTCCATAAAATCCTTTCTATTTCATTGAGTGGACGCGTCATTGTCATTTGCTGCCGGCCGCACATCTTCGTAACATTTGGTGGAGGTGCGGGGTATGGTCGGAGCTTAATCGGCAGCGGCGGAAGACTGCTGCAACCATGGTCAGGAACGATGATGACGAAGAACGATAGATGCACACCACTGCCCCAGCGTCGCCGTCTTCTTCGTCACAATATATATATATATATATATATATATATATATATATATAGATATATATAGATATATATATATATATATATATATATATTATTGCATTCTATTGTGTCAACATTCGTGGTTCAAAAAATTACCGCACAACATGAGTAAACTGTGCGACACCGTTAGTGCGAACATAACGTCAGCTCTTTCCCCCCTTTACATAGAGAGGATTATGGCAGACATCAAAGTTTACCGCTTATGTCAATGTCTTAAATGAGAAGTTTCCACCAAGCAATCATTTGTTCTGACAGACCTTTTGTATTAAGATAAATATTTAAATAAGCAGTCAAGCGCTTCTTAGCACTAACGCTAACAATGTCACACTATGCAATATTAGATAAAGCGTAACTTAGTTAAGCTAAAAGAGTATTGAGCCAGACTTATAGCATTCTAAAATCGACTTGCGTTGTTTTTATATAGCCTATAAGAGTACAGATACTTTAACATGTGAAGTAACGTTGACTAGAAAGGACGAAATGCACCTGGCATGCCATATTTTTATCTTAAATTACGCGTCGAAGGCGTACAAGACTGGTAATAACTTTTCCGTTTATCAGTCGACTTCAGTCCACCGTCCACCTATTCAAAATTAGCCACCGGAAAGCGGTCATTTTTATTTATTTATTTATTTATTTAAATAAGTAAAAATATAAAGAACGAATATATTCTGAGGTCCCTTTCAGAGGTCAAGCTACTGATCGGAAGTTTTGGGAGTGACAGCAACCTTAGAAAGAAAGAAACACTCGAACAACTTAGTATTTTTGACTACAACAATTTATGTGGCAACAATAATGTGATGCAGAAACAACAATGTGTTGGAATGCTTGGAACTCCAATGTTTTAGCCACTTTATCTTAGGCTGGTGACGCCCGTACGGTATATAAAAATTAAAAAAACATTTACACGTTATTTTATCGGTGTTATTCAAGAGAGACTTACATTTGCTTTTGTTCTCTCTGTAAACATTATGTAGCATTGTACGCAGCGAACACGCTGCTCTTTTATGGCTTCAAGGGATGTACGCCGTGGTTGATACAGCTTCGCTGGAGTTAATGTAGAAACGCGAGAATAGTTAATGCTATGAAGAAAATCAGCACCAGCGTAAAGTACTCGCACAACAGAGCAAATCTGCAATTCAACAGCAGCGCCACAGTCTAAAATATCAGAACTTTGATTGCTACAATTTTCAATAAAGTTCGACATGTGAGCGTTCTGAAATATTCATATAATGTTTATGCAACGCCAATGTTTACCAAACACGATATTATTATTCAGCTTAACAAACTTCTGGTTCAATAATTAAAAAAAAAAGCCCACACTCATATTTTAAATTAATTTTGCACAACGCGCATTTCTGTCGGAGGCGCAGGCGTTTTAACACGGTTTTACCTATGGCGTGCCCATAATTCAATAACCGAAACTATGGTGTGCATTGTGAAGAATGGCCCTTTTTCACGCCATGCGTCCTTCATAACAAATGGTAGCTTCCCTGCAGTATGATATATGATGGGGGAAGCATAACGCACGCTGAGCGGGTTATTCCTCATTTATTTGGGGGCGCATTGCGTTCTATTATGTTCCCATTATTCTGGTAAGTGTTTAACGAACGTTTGAGTGTACACATACTAATATCGTTACTATCTTCGACATGAAGATTAGAATTGATTGTAAACTTTCATATTTCCAGTATAGTAAAGGTAAATGCAGGAGGCCTATTACTCCAGAGAAAGGCTCAATGACTCGACGCCTTCTTGTGTAATGCTCGAATAAATGCTGCACACCATCTGTACTTTTACAGTTTATATCAAATTAAATTTTGCACTCTCTATATATATGGCCTAACACAGTGTATAAATAAAAATAAAGATAATGATGACTTGTTAAGTGCAAAAATATTGTATAAATGTAAGATAGGGCTAGTCCAAGCATGCCTGTATACATGTTAAAAACTGACGGATGTTCGTGAATTTCAATAAATATTATTCCACGAAGTACTACAATTATAGTGCATGGACCGCGTTCCTAATGAGTACGATTAGTGTTTTATAGCCGGCGCGCATACTGATGTCCCGTATATTTGAATGGATACTTGCGAGCTTGTCTGATATTTTTGTCTATCTGCGGTATTAATATTGTTTAATGTAGACACAAAATTGAATTGTATGATTTCTAACCCCTCTTATTTATTGAAAATATTCGAAGAGTTCTAAAATCCATTGCCCCTGTAACAGTATAATTAGGGTTGTTAACAACCGGGCTTCCTTGTTGCACTGTACGACCGAACGACAGTATTTATTCAAATAAAACGATATTTCCCTAGTAAACTTATCATTCAGACCCAGTCGCTGCAATTCGCAGAAGAAGACCACAAAATTCAAATCAACAAATAGACTTCTTTTACTAAAAGTAATTACATAGGTTAAAATTATGTGCATAACTTTAACGCTTAAAGGTTTCAAAACGCCGATAATGTTCCGTTTATTATAAAAAAACGCTCTGCAACTGTGGGTTGTACACTTGTAGAAGGAAAAACTATACAAAAATTGTTGTTTTAATAAAGTCTCTGGTGGTATTAAAATTTCTTTTAACACCTTCCATTTCTTGACGAAAAATAGTAAATACATTCAGATCTAAATTTATTAGTGACTCCTCTTTTTTTATTGTAGTAATTGTTTCTTTTTTTCTTTGTGCTCTAGAGTTTTGAATGTTATTTAGCGCATGTTAGGAACCTTACTTTTGAACCACTGCTTCAATAACCCAACAATGCTTCGAAGCGCTGTCGAAAATACATTGCTTAATTGGATTGCTTGCTTAATTCAGCCATTACATGTTCATGTGTAAGCATTATATTCTTGAGGGTGCTTACTTTTCAGCTGGGCATATCTTAAGTGGAACCAGTTTTGTTGGTGATTTCCCAAATTTTTGTTGTCATTAGTTGTTTTGAGGCCGCTTTGTTTTTGTCTTAGCTTTTAAATAATTTAGCAATTGTTATGAATAGCCATGGAGTTAGAGTCCGACGTTTTATGTTTATTCTTGCTCGACGTTTCTAAATAACTCTCGTCAGGTTTTTATATTTGCCTGTAAAACATTAAACATAAAAAAGTTAAGATACAGATGCTAATGAGTTTATTTTATTTTTGTACTTGCAAATAATGTGGCTCAATTTCGCTCCCCGAACGAGACACCTGAAATCTAAAAAAGACATCTAATTAAGTGCCCGAGTTAGTAGATTAACATAAACATGAACACCTTTTATTTTCAGTTCGCAACGAGTGTTGATATAAAACAATTCAATAGCTTCTAATGGTCTTACCTCTTCGGCTCAAAGATCAGTACGGGTAACCCTTCATCCATGAGATTTACTTTTTTTTTAACTCTACGCGAATGATTAATTGGATGTACCTACCGATTTCACTTTTCACGAAGACTGCTTGAGCACGTTTGCGAATAAGAGCCACAACCAATCAGCCAGTGGAACTTCCCGACATGCTCCCAGAAAAGGAAATCAGAACGAGAGCAAACGATTCAGTGTCTTGCTTTTTTTATATTCTTCTTGGTGCAGAGGCTCTCTACATTTAGGAATCATATTTTAAGAGTTAAAAATAAGGTATTTTTGTTTTCTTTCTTCGCAGATCGACGAATGATAATATTCGCCGTTCGCCAATGGGGCGTGCCCGCAAATACCTGCTCGGTTTAGGACTGATATGCTCCATTTCGCTACGAGTCCAACCTCTGCCGGCGCCATGATTCGCTGGAGCGAATCAACCAGCACCAGCACCAAAAGTGCACCGTTATGGCTCTCGTTGCTTTTTGTGCGTTTGCTAACGCCGACTAGGCCAATCACACGCGGCGAAATTCGACGCGATCCTGCGGTTTTTCGCCGTCCGTGATTGATTGGTTTAGCTGCTGATGGGAACTCGTAAAGTCAACGTGCGCGGTGACGATGCACGTTTCACGCTGTCAAGCTCTTTTATTGGCTTTATTAGATGGTAGCTGCGGTCGAACTTAAAGTGAAAAGGAGCATGGTAACAGCTGTCGTGGTAAAAGAGTTGCGAAAAGAAAAAAAAGAAGGGACATAGAAAGAGCAGAACACAAGACAACCTTATTTTACCACGTCTGTTAACGACCAACTAGCCCGTCAATCCACTATTGTACAAACAACATAGATAACTTATTACTCGAAGTGAAAACACTTGCATCGGAATTCCCACAGTAGTGACGCGTTGTTTCAAAGGCTAAAAAGAAACTTAGTTTTTTTTTTCGTTTTTAAATGACGTCTTTTATTTCTCAGTTTGATTTCTGATTACTTTTAGCAATTCTTTAGGTGTGCCTTATATCGAGAAAACAGGAGTTTATTTATTTATTTATTTATTTATTTATTTATTCTACCTCAGGGCGTAAGCATTACAGAGGGGGAAGTGGTTGCATGATATATTGAAAAAACACAGACACGGATACACAGGTAATACAATCAGTGTAGATTAGAAAAAATACATTCCAAGGCTTTTTGAAAAAGGTCGTGATCTATGATCGAGACTACGGGTGCAGCTAGGTGGTTCCAGTCAAAGGATGTAGACGGTATGAAGGAATGGTAAAAGATGTTGGTGCGAGCATATGGGATGCCAACTTTGTGTTGATGGTCAAGTCTAGGTGAAACGTAAAGAGGAGGTATAATTAGATTATTACGCAGCGTCTCATTAGCGAAATAAATTTTATGAAACAGACTTAGACGGGCTACTTTTCTACGAGTTGATAATTCAGGGAGAGAAAGATTAGACTTCATAGTGCTAACGCTGGCTGTCCGATGGTAATTCGAAAATATAAATCTAACAGAACGATTTTGGACGGCTTCAATCAAATCAATTAGTACAGACTGACCAGGGTCCCAAACAGAAGATGCATATTCAAGCTTTGATCGTACAAGGGTTTTATAAAGAATTAGCTTCAAAGACTGGGGTACTAAAAAAATTCCTTTTAAGGAAGCCTAGCATGCGATTAGCGTTGTTAATGATGTAGTTAATGTGAGTCCTCCATGATAAATCAGATGTAATATGAACTCCTAAATACTTATAGGCCATAACTAATTCAAGGGGATGGTTATTTAGCGTATAATGGGGCTGAGATGAAGTACAACGGGACACTCTCATAACCTTACATTTGCTAGAATTTAGTACCATGGACCACGAGTCGCACCAGTTGGAAACAGAGTTAATATCGTTTTGTAGTAGGTTAGAATCAGAATCATGGGTAATTTCTCGATAAATAACGCAGTCATCAGCAAATAAAGACATTTTTGAGGATACATGAGAGGGTAGATCGTTAATGTATATAAGGAATAATAACGGACCGAGCACAGAACCTTGAGGAACGCCTGATGTTACTGATACCATAGCAGAGCTTGTGTCATTCACGTTGACAAATTGTTTACGGTTGGTTAGAAATGAATGTATCCACGTGAGTACCGCCGGATCAATATTTAGTTTACTAAGCTTGGACAAGAGTAAGGTATGGGGCACTTTATCAAAGGCTTTAGAGAAGTCTAGAAATACGCAATCTACTTTGGAGCAAACGTCAACGATAGAATAAAGGTCATGCGTGAATGACACAAGCTGTGTTTGGCATGAGAATGTTTTTCGAAAGCCGTGTTGAAAGGGACAAAAAAACTTATTTGATTCTAGAAAATTTACTAAGTTAGAGTAAATGATATGCTCTAAAATTTTGCTTGGGACACTGGTCAATGAAATTGGGCGAAAGTTTCGAGGGTTGAATTTATCACCTCCTTTGTGAACTGGGACCACCTTGGCTACCCTCCAGTCGTCTGGCAAGATACCTTGTTCTAAGGATTGAGAAAATATGCTCGCAAGAAAAATGGAGGAGTACATTCTAGTATTCTTCAAAAACTTGGAGTTTATACAGTCTATACCACATGAGGAGGATAGTTTAAGGGAATCGATTATGTTCACAATGCCTTCAGGACTAATTGATATGGGGTACATGGGGAGGTAGTCATAGGACATGTATGTTTGATCATTACTTATAGGGAGGTCAGAAAAACAGCTGACAAAAATAGCATTGAGTTCATTGGCACACTCTTCACGAGAAATAGGGCTACCATCATCGGTTCTGAGCTCTACAACTGTATTACTTTTCTCTTTCGTGGTGTTCCAGAACTGGCGGGGGTTATTAATTAGCATAGATGGTAATGTACAATTAAAGTAAGTACTTTTCGCACTACACACAGCTGACATGTACAAATCAGCAGAGACATGATACGCGTCCCACCGGTCAGCTGTGGGATCACGCTTAGCGGCACGGAAAAAACGCTTTTTCTTGTTCCTAAGTCTCCCGATTGTTCTAGTAAACCATTGTGCATTTGAGTTCGAGTAAATTCTTTTGAGTGGGATGTGCGACTCAAGGAGCTCATTTACTTTTGATTTGAATATATTCCAATTTTCGTTAACAGAACGCCTGAAAAAACCACTTAAAAAAGTGTCTAAAAACAATGCCAATTCACTATTAATAGCATTGAAATCTGCTTTACTATAATCCCGAATTGTTTTAATAGTATTGGAAGTAGCTTGCAAAGGTATATTTAAATCAATATGTAGCAAGCAGTGGTCGCTCAAACCAGGCAGGTACAATATAGATGATACTATGTCTGGACATGTCGTCAACACAAGATCTAAAACATTTGCGGAGGTAGAAGTAATTCGCGTAGGTTGATCAACTAATTGAGAAAGATTGAACTCAGAACATAAATTAATGAAGTCGTTCCCTTCTGATGAAAAAGGGTGTACAGTAGGCGGCGTAGTAGACCACAAAATGCTAGGAAAATTGAAATCACCGAGGAGAGCAATTTGTGACGTAGGAAACCGACTAACGATTGCATTAACCGAATCATGCAAATGTTCACAAAAGGAAGACGAAGCGTTGGGTGGCCGATAGCAGACACCCAAAATCAATTGCTTGTAGTTTACAGTTACGCTGACCCAAAGCATTTCTAAGTCAGTTAAAACATCGACAACGTTTGAGGCTATACCATCGGCCACAGCAATAAGAACTCCACCACCCGTTCTTTCAGCTCGATCCTGCCGATATACGTTAAATTTCTTACCGCACGTCAAATATTTCACTGCTCCAAACTTTACTAGACAGCCAGGTTTGTTAACACAATTTGTTTGTTCACTGTACACCTTATGCAGTAAAGATAAGTAAAACAAGTACGAAATTTATTTTGATCCACCACCGCAGTGCTCATCAAAGCAAGCTGCTTCAGAGCCAGAGGAAAGCCAAAGTAGGAACCTGGGAGAAATATCAGGAAGCGAGAAAATGTGTGGTTGCAAGTAACTCAAAATGATGCAGACGGAACTTCTGGTAATAGTAACTTGTTTCCGTTGGGCTGTTCTACTGGTTGTTTTTAAACAGCCTCTTGTCAAGACTCGGGTGTTTCTCTCTGTCCCTATTTGTTTTGTTACAAGCCTTTGAAACGACCTAATAAAGTCAACTCTCCATGCATCCCATGCGCATCGTCTGTTTTACTCTCCAGCAGTTATTCTAAAAACACATCGTTCATTCATTCACTCATATACTTTATGTTGTGGCAGACAAATATGCTGTGTGATGTAGTCTATGGTAATGCTGTGCCTTTATGGTTGTGATCAAGAGTTCTATGCTCATGAATGCTA
>JAZHYW010069155.1:0-15155 GCA_037355805.1 Ixodes ricinus
TACCTCCGTAACGCTCAATAAAACCGATGTTGGAAAACCCGCCGCTGTCAGCGGTCAAAACTATTGTTAACCACATGGTGGCACGACTGGAAGAGGCCGGTCAAAACTATTGCTCGACCGCATGGTGGCACGACTAGAAGAAGCTATGGTTCTGCCAACTAATTTTGGAGTGCGACGAATCAAATGGGAGAAGACCCTTCTGGCAAACGTGTAAGGATACGACCAGCAGACAGTGCCCTGATAACCGTCAATTCACACGATCTCCAAATACAAATACTGTATAAAATCCAAACGTCCTAGGTCCATTAGATGAACAGGTGAGTCCTCGACGTCTTTTTGGAAAACATCTTAAACAGACTTGACGACGCTTGCACTTCAGGCATACTGTCGGACTGTATTAAGACTAAACCAAACGACCGTCGACGTAACCGAACTTCGTTAAAAACACTCTCGTCATCCTGGTTGTCAAAAGCTGGCCCTATCGCACTTGGCTAAAAAAAAAAACATCTGAAAGACACAGGCGCCGCACTCAGAGCCAATTACCGATTCCTCCACTCTGCACTTGTAAATCTCGCGCCGTTATATCGGATAGACGCTGGCTCCAAATAAAGCTTTAGCAGCTACAAGAAACCTGCGTCAGTACACACGCAGCTCGGCGTTCTGGGAGCCTATCTCGCCGGTTCCTTCAATACATTCACGTAGCGAGACAAACATGGCCTTATGAGGGTTGGACTAAAAAATATCTTCAATATCCTCAAGACAAAAACCCCACATCTCGTGAATGTGCCAAGTTCTGAGGACAATCACGTGTCGGGTACAGTGCGAGTTGCGCATCAAATACAGATCAAAGGTCTCTAGCACCACTCAGGTGCTCCTGTTAGGAATAGGCTGACCTGTCTTTGCCACGCACCTCTCTCTTTTACGATGGCCCGCAAGGGTGCATCCACCTCATCGGTCCTTTCAGAAAAGAAGAGATCAAGATTTCCCTTCTTGCTCTTTCCAATGCTATTTTTCAACTTAGAAAAGCTGAAGTTTCTTACACAGACTAGCAGCCGCACTTTGATCTTCCTGATTAACAAAGATAAGCCCAGTTCTTGTGCGAAGAAATGTTAGACTTAATTTCCAGCAGGTTCCCAAGAAGCATACGAATCCTCCGGTTTGCATCTTCCTGTAACAGACTGAGATGGTCGTTTTGAAGATACAACTCCCTGTCATGCCGAATTCGAGCGAAGGTCTTGAGGCGGAGGGGAAGGCAGGGGGAGGGGTCACGTGATCTCGGGATGGGGGCCACGTGGACCCGGGGGTCATATGACGTCGGGGGTCACATGGCCGGGGGGTCACATGACCTGCGCCCGCAAGAGCCAGGGGGGGGGGTCACGTGACCTGGGAGGCCACGTGACCGGCGTGGTCACGTAACCTCGGGGGGGGGGGGGGTGCACGACCTGGGGGCGGTTACGGCGACGGCGACGCCGACGCCGCCTGCCGGAAACGTGGCGCCTACGAGCTGCGCTCTAAAAGGAAACTACGCTTTGCGGCAACAGGGCCGCCAGAGGGGCTGAAGGACGTTTCTTCGTGCACGACTTCAGCAGGCCGCCCCATCCAAAACACAGTGGTCCTTAGTCTCGGAAACGGCCCTTTCTGGTACCCGCCGGCCACAACAGCTAACAAATCCATGCCGCTTCTTGCTAGGCTCAACACTGTACTTCGGCCCTCTTCTTTCAGAATTCGAGTCAAATGTTCAGAAGCTTGAGCGTCTCCCAATACCGTCATTATACTCGGACTGTTTCCCAGGAGGCACGAGTCCTCCTGGGAATCCCAGTCCTGACGCGGTGCTGCCAAAACATCTGTCTCCTGGGTCACAAGCTGCAGATGCCTCTCGATGGTATCGGTATGTCCAGAGTGGGTAGAACCTCCAGCGGAAGCACTGCATCCTCAAGTAGCTGTGTAGAGCGCGCACTTGCCTCCAGCTCCCTGGCCTCAGTATCTTGCAGACGCGCTTGGAATGCCCATCGGATGGAAGCATACATTTTCGAGAGATGCCCTCAATGTCCCAGGAGGAACTTGGCTGCCGTCTTGATGGAAACCGAGAGATACCTTGCCACGGCATGTCGACACGGCGATGAGGCTGACACAAGTGGTGGCATGGTTGTTGTTTCTGTTAGTACGCGTGGAAAGAACCTACCGTGGTAGAAATTAACTGGATTAGGGTGGCGATCGCGGGGTAGTTGGTTCATTTGACAAAACGGCTTAAGAGTGCGCAATAAACAAGGACAAAGTAGAAGTGAACACAGGACAAGCGCCGACTCGTCAACTAAACTTGGACTAAAAAAACACAGCAACACCAAACACATCACGGGATGGTCAACCAACACGTGTCTAAAAATGCAATCTTTTTGCTCTGTCCTTGCGTTGTGCTCTCTCACTTGTCCTTGTCTTGTGTGGTGCTTTATTTATAATTCTTAAGATACCTTTTTCGTTCGCTTTGATTGTGGCGACGTGGTTTTGCTTTTGCCGCGAATAGTTTACCGTCTGATGAGATCAAGCCAAAAAAAAAAAGAATATTTGCTACATTACGAAGACTACGACAAGGTACCCTGTGGTGAAGTGCATGGAACAGGACCGGTGGTGTTCGGGGGCTGGCCGCGGTACACTGGAGAAAAAGAGAAGCTCAACTCTTCATTGAGAGTGTTTACCCAGAACGCATTCCTCGACCGCTTCGGTTTTCCTATTGGCCATAACTAGCAAACTATCCTCTGCAAATTAAAAATCTAATAAAACAATTATATAGGAGAACAGTAAAACAAATTAAGGTTGATGTTCATTTACAGAGAACAAACGAAAATGGAACAAGGGCAAACAACTTTTAAGCTCATACAAACAAGGATCCACTTTATCACCTTTCTGCGTGACAAGACCCGACTAACGCAACAGCCGAACGAATCTAAATTTTTCTTGCAGTAACCGCTCTCCCGTCGCCTTCGGGCCACCACCACCTTCCAGAAACGGTGCCCCTGCGCAGGCCCTTAACTGCGTTCACGCATCATTTACCATCTTCTAACAACGCGCAAAAACAGGTGCACACGTAGTGTACACAGGCTCACGGAGAGGCAAGCACTCACGCACGCCATCGCAAGCCCAAGACTGGCCTCCATACGTTGTATGCTCCGTTCTCCCCTAAGCTGACAGTGTTGCAGGGAGCCGTGAACTCGCTAAACCAATAAACTGCTTTCCTTTCCTCGTCTTGCACCGCTGTCCTCGCGTGGTTATGGGTGGGACCGGGATCACGTGACAAAAAGGTAAGACGGTTGATTGATCCAACGAGCATGTGTCTTCCATTGCACTGCGATCTTAAGGGATAAACTGAACATAGAAGGAGGAAGGCACCAAGAAGGTAGAAAGGATCGCAGGACTGCAGTGTAATTAATAACCCCCTCCTTCTCTTCCCCCTCCCTTCCTTCCCTCCCCCCTCCTGGGCACATCACGGACGCGTCAAAAACAACGTCCCCAACAAAGCAGCAGCAGCAGCAACGGCATCGCGGACCAGAGATCCAAGATGGCGACAAGAAGGTGATTAATCTTCGGGTCGCTGTGCGAACTTCCCTTCTTTCCCCATTTTATTTCTTGCTGATGAACGACGCCCGGCTCCTAATTTTCCGACGGCCGTTCTTGGGGAAGTGGAAAAAGGGGGACGCGTCCGCTCGCTGCAGGTCGAGCAGAAATTAGCGGTTCCGTTTTTGCCCAGGCGCCTCCGCCGCTTCATTAACGTGTGGGGGAAGACAAAGAAGGGAAAGGAGGAGAAACCGGCGCTGGAACGAAGACGGGATAGCGGTAGTGGTGGCGCGGCGTCTGCTGGCCAGAGGCTTCTTCTTCCCCTTTCCCCAGATATTAACGCATCATTTCGCGCGTTCCCCAAACTCCCGATAGGGACCGCTCGGTCGAGCGTGTCCGCCTGTTTCGTTTTCACTATTTTGTTTTAATCAGTCGCTTTCTAGCTTTTGTTTCTGCCGTCATTCAGTTCTTCCGGGGTGGCTGTTGATATTGGCTGAATCGGGAAGGTGACAAATTGCGATGGGGTTCCTCGCGCGCGGCTGGGGAATCGTTTAGGGATTAGGGAGCGTTTTCTCAAGTTGCTGTTCAACAATAAGAACTTTCCTATGTCTTTTTTATTTTCTCCGCAGATTGCGCAGAGTTCTAATTATTGAAATCGAAACCCAGAGAAATAGCCGCTCCCGGTACAACCTTCTTATCGAGAGATCCTCGGTGGAAATTCACATGACGTTTTGCATGCTCACGCCATGTTTAGTGTCATATATGGGACGATGCAGACGTTAGGGACGATTTATAGATCGTATGCTGCTCAATGCAGGCTGAAACGTAAACATTTTCGACAGAGGTCTGTATGGTTAGGAGAAATTGACATAGTTTATGTGGACTCAAACCGAAGTTTTATTAAAACACATAAACCTCGACGTTTCGGGACCCGGCAGATCTCTGGTCACGGGTGACTGTAGGTAAGGGCGTAGGGGCCTACAGTCACCCGTAGGGGCCTACAGTCACCCGTAGGGGCCTACAGTCACCCGTTAGGGCCTACAGTCACCCGTAGGGGCCTACAGTCACCCGTACGGGCCTACAGTCACCCGTGACCAAGGGACCGAGCGGGTCCCGAAACGTCGGGTTTATGTGTTTTAATAAGACTTTGGTTAGATTCCACAAAAACTATGTCAATGCAGGCTCTGCGGGCACGTACTAAGTTCGTGAGCAAAATAAAGGCACTAGCTTTTGCTGGCAACTCAAAGCGTTGCCAGCGATAGCTTTGGTTCTGTCCCCGGTTTGTGTTTTGATTTCTTCGTATCCCACCCAAACACGCTAGTCAAACTCACCTAAGCATTCTTTGTAAAAAGCATTGCATGTCGTCTCTTCTACAACCAATAAAAGTTGCCGCCCTGTTTCTGCTTTCCGAAGGCGGCTTTTAGTGGTGGATAACATATTGCTTCACGTCGGCGAGTTCCGGCTGTGTTTATGCCGGGAAATTAAAGCAAACAGGTCTTGGGGCCTGTATATTTATTTACAATACCCTCAGGGCCATAAGGCGTTAGAGAGGGGAGTGGGTGTGAAGTACAATGTTTGTTACTGCTTCTCGGAATCTGATGGGGTCCTGGATGGTGACGATGTCTTCGGGAAGGTCATTCCAGTCCACAATTGCATCAGGAAGAGGGGCGTGCTGATGTGCTGTGGAAAAACACTTTGGCCGGGCTATTTTATTGCAATGATCGAGTCTGGAGGAAAGATAAGCCGGTGGGGAAAGAAGAGACTGATTTAGACATGGTGAGTAAAAAACTTTATGCAGAAGGCAGAGACGGAATATTTTTCGACGGGTGGAAAGCAATGGGAGAGAGAGATTTGATTTAATGAGGGAGACACTGGAAAAACTGGAGTAATCAGATTGAATAAAACGCGCAGCACGGTTTTGAACAGATTCAATGTAGTCTGTTAATGTAGCATGATGAGGGTGCCAGATTGAAGATGCGTATTCTAATTTAGACCGGACTAGGGCAAGATAGAGGAGCCGTTTTAGTTGAGAAGGGGCGGATCTGAAATTGCGACGAAGGAAACCCAAGCTTTTGTTAGCGGAACTCACAACTGAATTAATATGGTTTTCCCAGGAGAGGTTTGAAGTTAGAAGAACGCCGAGGTATTTATACATATCTGTGGGTTGAAGAGGGATGCCATTGAGAAAATGAACAGGAGAGGTTTGAAAAGAGGAACGAGAGAAGCGCATGCATTTACATTTGCTGACGTTAAGCGTCATCTGCCAGTTAGTACACCAGCTCTGAACTAGGTCAAGGTCATTTTGTAGGGTTAAAGAGTCATGAGGGGATGTTATTTTTCGGTAAAGGACGCAGTCGTCGGCAAATAGGCACATGGGTGAAGATACCTGAAGAGGAAGATCGTTGATGTAGATGAGGAAAAGTAACGGTCCAAGCACCGTTCCCTGAGGCACGCCAGATGTTACGGGGGCTAAAGTGGATGAACAATCATTAACATAAACAAACTGATGACGCTGAGAGAGAAAAGATTCAATCCAGGAGAGAACATTATTATCGAGGTTTAATGACGATAGTTTTAGAAGCAGTCTGTTATGCGGAACTTTGTCAAATGCTTTAGCGAAGTCGAGAAATACAGCGTCAGTGGGGTAGCCAGAATCAAGGTTTGCGAACAGGTCATTGGTTAAGCAGAGAAGTTGGGTTTCGCAGGAGTAGTTTCGACGGAAGCCGTGCTGCGCTTTGTTAAAAAAGGAGATAGAATCAAGGTGAATAGATAGTTGCTTGTGGATTACGTGCTCGAGTATTTTAGAAGGTACAGAAGTTAAAGATATTGGCCTATAGTTTAAAGGAGAAGATTTATTACCGCTTTTGTGGACCGGAATGACCTTGCCGATTCTCCAATCTTCAGGAACCGCCACTGTATCTAATGATTGCTGAAAAAGTTTTGTTAGAAATAGGCTTGAGGAATATTTAGTGCTTTGTAAGACCTTAGAATTTATGCCGTCGACACCACAGGAAGAGGACATTTTCAGTGACTTAATAATACTAACAATACCTTCGAAATCAATACAAATTGGATCCATAGGTAAAACATTGCTAGTAATAGGTAAGGACAGTGTTAAGGGAGAGTGGGCGGTGAAATGGGAAGAAAATAAATGATTAAGAACTGTGGCACACTGATTAATCTCGATAATGTTCTCAGAATCATCAATAAGCGCTAGTGGGGAGTATGGTGCATGATTTACAACATTCCAAAATTGGCGCGGGTTGTTTAGTAGCATAGATGGAAGGGTCTCCTGGTAGAATATACGCTTCTGCTGCTCTAACATAATTTTATAATTAGTGGCACATTCATTATATCTAGACCAGGATAAAGCAGTGTCCTGGTTTTTGGCTACTCGAAAACGTCGTTTTTTCTTATTGTTAAGGGTTTTTAGTGAGCGCGAATACCAAGGATTAGAGGACCGGGAGCTGATGTTAATAGTTGGAACATGAGCTTCAATGAGTTGCAGTAATTTGTTTTTAAAAAGGCACCAATTTTCATTTATATTCCTGTCGTCAAAACCCTGCAGGAAGACTGAGAAATAGCTTGAGAGGTCCTGGTTAAGCTGCTCATAGTTCCCCTTATTATATAGCCTTATTTGCTTGGTCAACCTGACTGGTTCTGGTGCTCGAAATCCTAGGTTATAGGACACTGCTTTGTGGTCACTGATGCCTTCAAAACCGGTAAGAGAGGTAATAGATTTAGGATGGTTAGTCAAAAGCAAGTCTAATATATTTGAACATGTGGCGGTTACACGGGTAGGGAAAGAAATCATCTGCGAAAGGTTAAAATCCAGGCAGAGACTGATAAAATCGCGACACTCACCAGAACTTCCACTACCAACAAGATCTGATAAATTCCAATTTATCTCACGGAAATTAAAATCGCCTACTAAGAAAACAGAATGACCAGGATGTTGTGTGAACAAAATTGACAAATCATCATGCAAAGAAGTTACAAAACTAGATGACGCATCTGGCGGTCGGTAACATACGCCAACCAGGATTGACTTAAAACCACATTTCACTGAGACCCAGATGGCCTCAATTGACATGGAAACGAAAAGAAGTGTGCTTTTAATACTTTTATCAATGCATATTAAAACGCCGCCACCACGACGATCCTTCCGATCGCGTCGATAAAATGTAAAATTTGAATGATTTGGCAGTATTTCATTGTCGTTTATATCAGGATGAAGCCAGGTCTCAGTGATCAGTACTATCTTAGCATCACAGGTTGAAATATGAGAACACAATTCGTCACGCTTTGGTATTAAACTGCGCGCATTTAAGTATAAAACACCGATAAGTGAGTTAGAGTTGGAGGAAGCAACGCGTTTGTTCCCACTCCCAGCGTGTGCCTATGCGGAAGCACTAACCACAGAATCGGAAACGGAGTCGTAAAGAAAGACATTTGAACCCATATGTAGTTTATCAAAACGCAGTTTATACGGACCTCCCCGTGACTTGGCGAATGCAAGAAGTCTCTGACGCGCAACGCGAACTTTCTTCGAGAAATCTTCAGACATAGAAAAGGGAGGCCGCGCAGCTTCGGTCCACACAAAAGTAACTGGTTTTTTGTTTTGTATGAAGAAAAGCTTGCAATGATAGGCCTGTTCTTTTCCCGAGATTGGGTTCCCAATCTATGTGCACGTTCAATCTGAGAGCTATCAAGTGTGACACCTAGTTTCTCACTTGCAAATTCTAAAACTTTTTGTTCGGACGAAGACCATGACTCGCCAGCAGCATCGGGTATGCCATAAAATAGAAGATTACACCGTCGCGAGCGGTTTTCAAAATCATCAAGTCGAGATAGCATAGTTTCAGTAGCAGCGGACTGCACAGCGACGGAATGTTGCAGATTACAGATATCTGCTTTGGCCTGTGTGATAGACAAAATTTCTTTTTCGAATGAAACAAGTTTTGCGTTTAGCGACGCCACCGAAGTCTCAAGTTGAGCCTGATTGCCAAGTATCGCCTCGACATCGGCTTTTAGTGCAGCTTGTCCCGCCGCAAGGCCGGTTACATTAGTATCGAGTTTCAGCATTAGCTCGTGCATACTACCAAGTTGTTTCACCTGCGCTTCCAGTTCAGCCTTCGTAGGCCCGGGACCAGGATTTGTTTCAATGTCACCGGACAAGAGTAGCAGTTTACCGATAACGCGCGCACAATCACAAGCGAGGCAAGTGACACTTTCGTTCCGCTTGTGATAGGTCCGCATAACGACTGGGAGCACAAGCGATACCGGTAGGCAAAAATGATGCGCTTGGTTAAAAAAGATTTTCACCTGAAGCATATTTAGTTGAGATAAAACTTTTTCGGATGGTATGGCAGCCAAAAGAGATATAACTTTGCATTGCAATTTATAGGCTTTCATTCAAGCGTGTGTATAGACAAAAATTATCGCATGAAAGGAATATAAACACAATGTTTTATCTCTTTCCTGGTATCCTAGCGCCCGCCACGTAGTACGTACACCGCAGCAGAATAGTGGGATCTTTCAAAAGCCCCTTTTCAAAACACCGCTGTGACATAAAGCCCTTAATAAAGAAAAGGTAACGACATCGAAATCTTCTTCTTCTCCGCCGCGCGCACCCTTTTTTATCTGTATATATGCTCTCTTTCTCTCTATCACTCGCGCGTATACTGTAGTGCCGCCTAGGTTGTCCCAAGATATTGGACGGCATTCTTCAAGAAATGGAGTTACCTTTTTTTACTTCGGGACTTTACTGAGACTGGGTTTTCAGACCCTAGCACGGGTGGCGGGTAACGCTGCCGGAAGACTGATATCACCTGCGACCACTCCACAATGCGCACATCATCGAAGGAACTCTGTGTTAAATCGCATTCCAAAAGAAAAGTGACTTAGAGAAAAGAGCAAACGCTTTTATACCCCTTAACAAAGTGGCGTTTTAATAAAGGTGTTCGCTTTTTTTTTTTTTTTTTGGTGCGCTCACTGTTTTTGGTAGATCTAAGACTGCGTAATATAACTCCTATTCGATATTTTACCTCGATTTTTTGTCTGATTTTATGGATGGGAGCAGACATCAGGCCACCTACACAAACCGGTAGAATGTAAAAAGCCCTCATATATCGTGCTGAAAACAGAAGATGTCGCCGCACCGGGAGGCTCCCTTCCCAAAATGCTTACGAGTGTCTTCGTGTGTCACTCGTCTTGGGGACGTTGAATCCACCAAACTCAAAGCTTCGTACTAAAAACAAACTATGTATTTTAAAAGATGCCAGGGTGCAAAATGGCGACAACTATAAGTCTATGTTTAGCAAAATATTGTCACGAATGACAAGGAGAAACAAAGAATAACTGGGGAAACTGGAACGTTTAATGGGGCGAACTTGTGCCCAAAAATAAAAAGGAAACAGAAGATAACAGCAGAGCGTCGCGGGCGTCGAAGTCGGCGTAGACAGCAGAGTCGAACGCTGAGGCGAAACTGACTCCGGCTTGCCACGCGGAGCCCCTTTGTACACGCGTGGGCTTCTGGAACAATCGGCGTAGAAGGTTCGGCGTGTAGAACATTCTAACCTCGAATCAGCAACACGGTTCTCGAATTTACCAGAACATCAAATGCAGAGTCAACAAAAACGCGTACCCGCGGCCAGGAATCGAACCCTGGCTTTCTGCGTGAAAGGCAAGCGCGATAACCGTTCAGGCCACGAGCGCGCTGCCTACTTGGTCAGCTGCGCTCGCGGCATTATTCCCCCTTTAAGAAAGTGCATCGTCCCGATGCAGCACAAAACGAAAACACAAATCCACAACAAAAGAACAGCAGAATCGCGAGCCACAGTTCCAGTTCACAGTTCACTCTTTGACGAGAGTCCAAAGTTCTATCGTTCGTAATACGGCTTGAGCCGGACGACGTGCACCACCTCGGGTCGTGGCTGGCGTCTTGCAGATGGGCGCGTTCCGTCGGGAAGAACTTCGTAGTTCAGATCGCCGAGGCGTCGGATGATCTTGTAGGGTCCGAAATAGCGTTTCAGAAGCTTCTCGCTGAGACCGCGGCGCCGTATCGGTGTCCACACCCATACCCGGTCTCCGGGTTGAAAGTGGACGTCCCGGCGACGAAGGTTATACCGGCGTGCGTCGACTCGCTGTTGGTCTTGAATCTTGATTCTTGCCAGTTGGCGAGCTTCTTCCGCGCGTTGAGAGATCAGTTGAGCGTCGTCGTTGCCATCGTCGGTTGGCACGTGAGGCAGCATGGCGTCGAGCATCGTGGTAACCGTCCGGCCGTGTACCAGTTGAAACGGCGTCATTCCCGTGGTTTCTTGAACCGCTGTGTTGTACGCAAACGTAACGTACGGCAACACCTCGTCCCACGTCTTGTGCTCCACGTCGACGTACATGGAGATCATGTCGGCGATCGTCTTGTTGAGCCGCTCCGTTAGCCCGTTGGTCTGCGGATGATAAGCGGTGGTTCGTCGATGGCTGGTGTGACTGAGCCGAAGAACCTCTTGAGTCAGCTGTGCCATGAAAGATGATCCTCGATCTGTGATCAGCACTTCAGGTGCGCCGTGTCGAAGGAGAATGGACTCGACGAAAAACTTGGCGACTTCCAGCGCTGTTCCCGATGGCAGGGTTTTCGTCTCGGCGTATCGTGTAAGATAATCGGTCGCGACGATAATCCACCGATTTCCTTGCGTCGATGTTGGGAACGGCCCAAGTAAATCCATTCCGACCTGCTGGAAGGGCGTAGTCGGGGCAGGTATCGGCTGCAGGAGTCCTGCTGGCTTCGTCGGAGGCCTCTTACGTCGTTGGCACTCATGGCACGACCGTGTGTACAGATGGACTGTTTTCGGGAGTCTCGGCCAGTAGTACTTGTCACGAATCCGGGCGAGCGTCCTGCTGTAGCCAAGGTGTCCAGCCGTCGGGTCGTCGTGGCATGCTTGAAAGATTTCTTCTCGCAGGCTGGCCGGAACAACCAGCAGCCAGGCAGGGTTGCTCGTTCCGAAGTTCTTCTTGAAGAGCACGCCTCGCCGCAGAACGAAGCTTGACAAGTCTCGGGCCAAGACTCGCGGAACTGAACTTCCTTGACCTTCGAGGTGGTCGATCACGGCGCGAAGTTCCGGGTCGTCTCGTTGAAGTGCTCCCATGTCGGTATCTGTAACTGCGCCGAGAAAACGGGCGTCATCGTCGTCGTCAGTGCTTTCGGGAGGAGATTCGACTGGGGCCCTAGACAAACAGTCGGCGTCGTTATGCTTGCGGCCAGACTTATGCACAATGGTTACGTCGAATTCTTGCAGTCGAAGACTCCAGCGAGCGAGGCGTCCTGACGGGTCCTTGAGGTTGGCGAGCCAACAGAGAGCGTGGTGGTCCGTGACAACGCGGAACGGGATCCCGTACAGGTACGGGCGGAACTTGGTTAACGCCCAGATGACAGCGAGACATTCCTTGTCGGTCGTTGAGTAATTTTTCTCTGCCTTGGACAGTGCCCGGCTTGCGTAAGCGATCACCCTCTCTGCTCCGTCTTGTCTTTGGACGAGTACCGCGCCGAGTCCGGCGTTGCTGGCGTCCGTGTGAACTTCCGTTTCCGCTGATGGATCGAAGTGTCCGAGGATAGGGGCGACTGGAGTCTTTCCTTCAGTTCGTTGAACGCTTGTTCTTGCTCCTCCCCCACTGGAAGTTCACGTCGTCCTTCGTCAGATGCGTGAGCGGTGCAGAAATCTTGGCAAAATCGCGAACGAAACGTCTGTAGTAAGCGCACAGCCCAAGAAATCTTCTGACGGCTTTCTTGTCTGATGGCTTCGGAAATTCGGCAACAGCGGATGTCTTTGCAGGATCAGGGCTTACACCCTGAGCACTCACGACATGGCCCAGGAATTTGAGCTCGCCGTAAGCGAACCGACATTTTGACGGCTTTAGTGTCGGTCCAGCATTCTGGATAGCCTGTAGCACGGCTCGCAAACGTCTCAGGTGCTCGTCGAAGTCGCTTGCGAATACCACGACGTCGTCGAGATAGACGAGGCAGCTTTGCCATTTCAAGCCGGAAAGAACGGTGTCCATTACGCGCTGGAACGTCGCCGGTGCTGTGCACAGTCCGAACGGCATCACTTTAAATTCGTACAGTCCGTCCGGCGTGACGAAGGCAGTCTTCTCACGATCCCGTTCGTCGACCTCGATCTGCCAGTACCCACTCTTCAGGTCCATCGACGAAAAGTATCGGGCGTGGCGCAGCCGGTCCAGAGTGTCGTCGATGCGTGGCAGCGGGTAGACGTCCTTTTTTGTTACGGCGTTTAGTCGACGATAGTCCACGCAGAACCGAAGAGTCCCGTCTTTCTTTTTCACCAGGACTACCGGTGAAGCCCACGGACTGTTTGAGGGCTGGACGATGTCGTCGTCGAGCATTTCTTGGACCTGCTTCTGGATGACTTCTCTCTTTCACCGAGACACGATACGGCGACCGATGAACAGGAAGCGCGTCGTCATCAGTAATAATTCGATGTTTCGCAACCGTCGTTTGGCGCACCTTTGACGACGTGGAGAAGCACTCACTGAACTCGGCGAGAAGGTCACTGAGTTGTCGTCGTTGTGGGGTAGGCAGGGCTGGATCGATGTCGAACTGCGAATGCGGCGTTGTCTTGTGTGGCCACGAAGAGAGGTCTTCTGCTATTCCGGCGATTGCGGCTGAGTCCGCGAGTTCCTCGGCGTGACCCACGGCGGTGCCTTTCGTAAGGTGCTGAGCCTCCTGTCGGAAGTTTGTTACGAGTGCAACAGTGTGTCCGTCTTGGAGCTCCGCGATGCCTCTTGCGACGCCGATCCCTCTTCCTAGAAGCAACTGGAGGCTTCCCTCGAGCAGAACGTCGCCGCAGAAAGCCTCATCGATCCCGACGGGTACGAAAACACTCGACCGCGGCGGTAAGTTCACGTGGTTTGCGAGGACTCGGACCGCGGATGACGTCGCTTTGGGTTCCTCTCGTGGTGGAGCAGGTTTTCGTAGCGTCAGCCGGTTTGCTCCGAGGTCGATGACGGCGCCATACTCGCAAAGAAAGTCCATTCCGAGGATAACGTCCCTCGAACAGTCTTGCAGAACGACGAACTTGACAGGGCACGTCTCACCGTGGATCTCGACGCGAGCAGTGCATCTCCCGACTGGTGTGATGAGGTGCCCACCGGCGGTCCGTATCTGCGGGCCATCCCATGGCGTCGTCACTTTCCGAAGGCGTTGGGAGAGCCTCCCACTCAGGACGGAGTAGTCTGCTCCGGTGTCGACGAGTGCCGACGCGTCGTGGCCGTCGATAACGACGTTTAGGTTATTCTTCACCGTTGCAGGAGCGTCGTTTCGGTCTCTGGTGGTGTTCGAGTGGGAGCCCTCCGACGTTCGTGGAGGATCTTGGCGTCGGTCGTCTTCGGCAACTCCACCTCCAGGGGTTGCCGCGCCTAGTTTTCCCGGCGAGGAGCGAGGGGCGACAGGCTTTCACGTCGGGGTCGGTGCATCGGCGAAGCTGGACGTCGGGGCGACGGCGACCGGAACTCACGGCGGGACGCAGGCTCGGGGGACTGAGGTCGTCGCAGGTACTCGTCGATCTCCCGAGGTCGTTCACCATAACGGGGGCGCGGGTCGTTCGGGTGGAACCCGCGCAGCCCGAGTCGTCGGTATGGGCATCGGCGGTAGATGTGGTCTGCTTCCCCGCAGTGGAAGCACAGCGGGCGTCGGTCGGGCGTTCGCCACACGTCGGTCTTCCGGGGTGCGCGGGCTCCTGGCAGGCGTACTGGACCTGGTCGTCGTGGCGTCGGTCGTGCTGCGGCGCAGGAGACTGACGTCGGGGCGGCGCGACATAGGCGCGAGGAGGAGGCGGTGGCCGTCGGGCCACTGCGGCGTAAGTCAACGTGGGTTCTTCGGGGGCTGCCACGACGATGGAAGCCTCTGGTTGGATGGCTCTCTGGACTTCTTCCCGCACGACCTCGGCGATGGAGAGCGAGGCTGGTCGATCGGCGGCGGGCAGCAGCTTCTTCGAGCTCTTCCCGGACGACGTCGCGGATGATCTCACGAATGCCGGGGATGCTGGCGCCAAGGTCGGATCGCGAGATGTCGCTCGAGAGCAGCGACGGCCGGGTAGTCGCTGGTAGTGGCTGGCTCGGGCTTGCAAGGCACGTTCGATGTTCGTCGCCTCGGTGACAAAATCTTCGACAGTTGTCGGAGGATTGCGGACAAGACCGCCGAAGATGTCGTCTCTTCACACCCCGCATGAGGATTCGTGCAGCTTCTTCTCTTCGGTAGCCCGAGGGTCGGCGCGGGCGCTCAGGCGCAGAACGTCCTCCACGAAGCCGGTGACGCTCTCGTTGGGGCCCTGGGTTCTGGTTCGCAGTAGGTCCTCGGCTCTCTCTCGGCGGTGGTGGTTGATGAATGTAGCTCTTCAGATCGGTCTTGAAAATGTTCCACGACGTCAAAGAGGACTCATGATTTTCGTACCAGTGCTTGGCGGTCCCCTCAAGCGAAAAATAGACGTTGTGCAGGCGCTGCTCGTCGGTCCAGCCATTGTGGCGGGCAACGCGTTCGTACTGTTCGATCCAGTCTTCGACGTCTTCGTATTGCTCCCCGTGGAATGGAGCAGCAG
>JAZHYW010069156.1:0-31243 GCA_037355805.1 Ixodes ricinus
AAAAGCGTGCTACGGGATGACACAAACATCAAAGCATCACTCATACAGCGATACCTCGAACGGATGACCGTATTTTTCTATAAAAAGGAGGCGAATTTGACAGAAATGTTCACGTCATGTTTCTCCGAAAAGGAGAGGGGACGGCCTCGCGTCTTCTCCGCCTCGCAGCCTTGAGGGAGCGAAGTGAAGAGAGGGGGAAACGAGATATCTTCACGTCACGCGCCTCGTCGGCCTCGTTCAGTCTCAACCTCTTTTTCCAAAAATACGGCCGCCCATTCGAGATATCGTTTTCGAGTAGTGTTGTGGGGATTGTAGCGTCCCGCCTACAACTCCTGCATTGTTTTTTTCGAAATCCAAATTTCGGTTCCCCATTCCTTTTAAAGTAGTTCGTAGTCCAGCGGCATTGTGTCGTTTCATCTATCTACTTTATCACTTTTTTCAGCTGGTTCCATACAATGCGTTTAACTAAGTAGGTCACCCTATTCCCGTGGTACGGTAGTCATCGTTGCCAGTTCAATTCATCACAAAAGGACCATAAACACCTCGAGTAGGAAATAACAAAAATACAAATCCGCACATGCGCTCCACTTTGACGAAGTATAGATATGCCGCAAAAATAGGCCTCTCATCCTCAACGGAGGGAAGAGACCAGCACCAATGTAAGCCGGACTGAACGAAGCCTGATACTGCTTTGCAAGCCATTACATCCTTCTACAAACCCCCCCCCCTCACCAAAACAACAAAAAAAAACGACATCACAGATGTTCTTCCTAATCTCACCAAATTTATCCACTCGTTGGTCGAACCTTGCAAGCTAACAACCTCGTTTAGACTACATTTATTGGGAACAAAGAGCATCGCTACTATCGGTATTGCGATTCTATTAAGCGGAATCGTTCAAACTGTGCGCCCACTACGGCAGCTTGCTACGATGCCAAGTTCCACTACGTCGTAGTTTGGCATCGTGCAATATTTTTTTTGTGTGTTATACAAATCGATCATTTAAAGTGTCTTCTTGCCTCCTCTTTCATTATTTATGAGGTTTATGACGAAGCAAAATGCCCATTTAGATGATAAATGGACGACTTTAGTAAACCTCAACAATAAATGCCCAATAAGACATGTTAATTAAAAAATAAGAGGATGCTTCTATTGTTTTTTGTGTACGGAAACCTTTATTTATTTACTTTTCTTTGTGGGGGGGGGGCGGAAGAGGAAAATATGAAAAAAGGCTAGAGAAGCCTTTCACCCACACGGAAAAGAAACTGAATCCAAAGCAATACAGTAGCCAGGAGAGCCGACAGCTAAAATCAGGGACGATATAAAGATACACCATTTTCAGCGTGTGTATGTGTGTGTCTCTGTGTTTCCAACGACACTTCGATGTCATTACAATGACGGATGAATGAAGTCTTCCAAAACGTTCTGTCGAAACGTTTTTTTTTTTTTTTTTATTTGTGTTGTTTAATGTTTCAAACTTTTCTCTGTGCATTCGACTTCTGATTTTTATGTTCGATGCCAACAAGTTATTAATCGTTTTTTTTTAGAATTGCGATGAAAACAAAGTTACGGTCACGCATATATGATATTACAAGCAAAACTATTGTATCCAGATGCCAACGATTTCTGCAACCACTGATGTCTAAATCCTTAAATTATTGGTGGATAATTCAGGTGGTTAATGGTTTGTCATTCTCATAGGACTAGAAAAGTGATTGAGGCATCAGTTCTTTGTCGGATATAACACGTACGAGCAAATCTAGACGACCTTTCACACACTGTAAAAACCCGAGACGTAGGCAAAAGAGAAGAAAAAAGGGGACAACACAAAACTGTGTTGCCCCCTTTTTCTTCTCGTTTTGTCCTACGTCTCGGGGTTTACAATGTCGAAAGTTCACCAGCTCGCTTGCATCTTTTCTGTAATTTCTATACCCTTCCCACATTTGCATTTCAGCGCTGTGCGTTTAGTTCCGGAAGCGGATGAAGAGCGTCGTGAAGCGCGTTTCCGTGAAGCTAGGAGGCGTTCTGTTTATTCCTTATTAATAGAGAAAGCATTAATAAGTGAAGCTGGCGAACGGCACCTAGATTTCCATTGGCTGCGACGCGTCATGTGGCTCCATAGCAACCGCGTCATCGTTGCGAAGGGGCCAAACGAACTGCTGGCGGAACAGCTTAAAGGTAAAGACACACACACTTTTTGGGGGGTTCTTTTAAACAAAGGATAATAATGGCTTTGAAAAGAAAATTTTGTACATTTCTGTCTGGGTGGGAATCGAACCCGGGCCTCCGAGGTGTGAGACGAGCAAGCTTCCCCGACACCGCGGCGCTCCTCGTTTCCGGCTGACTGAAACTGCGTCTAGTGGGTGCGTCATGCTTTCACATTGTCTTATTTTTCCTTGTTTCAGGTTATGTTATTTTTCCAGCGGCTCGTCTTCTCGCTCACCCGTCTATTAGTTCTACACACAGTTACATTGTCACGCAGTCGACCGTTGTCAATAGCCGATAAGAGCGTGCCGTATTCCCTTGCGGCTCACCAATAGTGAGCGATACCAATGCCAGCTTCGCAGCGTCCGGTGACAGCGTCGAGGTTGTTCTGGGTGACCAACCTTGGGGCGATCCCGATGTCTTCCGTGACTTATGTCCGGTCTGAACCATTGCAGCTCTTGAAAACCCTCACTACTTCCGTGTCCTCACCATTCTCGAACAAGCAAAACAATTCATACTGTGTCCGAACGGGGAACTCGGACGCGCGTCGGTGTATGGGGCTTTAGAGCACGTGACTCTCCCTTACTTTTCTTGGGTTCTGATTAGTCTACCGCAACGCGTCACGCTAGAAACTAAACCAGGTTATAATCTCTTGCTCCGCACTAAACTGCACTGCGAAACAACTCGCTTCATACCACAGGCAGCCGCTTCCTTTCGCAAGAACTCCCTTCCGCACTCAAAAGTGTTCAAACACAAATGTAGATATGGGGTGCAATGGTCGAACACTTTCTCACGGGCTTTCGGCCTCGGTGTGTATAGTCACTACAATGACTGACGGCTTCAGAGACGCAGGTCGTTCTGAGTGCCACGCGTCCTTTCATAGCTCTCGATCCAAAGAAATGTTGTTAATGTGCGATTTGAACACAAGGAGCATAAACATAATAAACCACACGTTTCTTAAGCTTTCATTAACTGCAGTGGCCACGAACGCAAGGCGTACCCCAGGGAGTCATTTTCAATCGGGGCGTTTACACGATTGGGATTCACCACGCCCTGTGTTTGTTTTGTTTTAACCTGTTACTGATTGAACATTTGGCACTTTAATAATTTAAACCCATGTTAGGAATTAAAAAAGAAAGAACAGGCGCGGCATGGCCCAAGAATAAACGCTTTTCTTTTAAGACGAATCAAATTACAACGCACTTGAAAAAAGAGCCTTCTGCGTTAAGTCCTTCTTTCAAACTATTTTTGCGCGCGTTCCGCACATTCAAAAGCATGCGGAAAGCGCCTCAGCACGCACCTCATATCGCTGCGCCGCTGTGTTCTACCCCAGCATGAAGGCCGTCTGCTTTCATCGCCGTCACCATGTCAATGAACGCCAAATGACCTTTCTGGACGGAACGTGTATCACCGAGGAGCGTGTTAAACCACACTCCCGCCTGCGCTCACGCCGCTTCGCGGCGACAGTCTGCGGCTGCTTATTACCAAACTATTAAACTTTAGCTAGCAGACGGCGCTTGAAAAATGCCGTCACCTGCTGCTGGTTTCATGGGGCGATGCCGTGCGTGCCTCCATTCATTTGGCGTTTGTTGCCATGGTGACGGCGATGAAAGTAGACGGCGTTTATGCTGCAGAAAAACACTGCGGCGCAGCCATACCAGGCGCGTATTGATGCCCTTTCCCCATGCTTTTTATTGGGCGGAACTCGAACAAAAAGAGTTCATAGTAAGAAGCTTACGCAGAAGGCTCGTTTTCTCTAGCGCCTCATAATTTGACAAGCATAACTCGAAAATCATAAATTTAAAAATGGTTCAGAGATTGTTTTTTTTAAATATAACAACATGGGTCTGAAGTTGTTAAGTTGTCGTATAAGGCACGGGACAGCAGGTCCACATGACGCCGATTTCCTTCGCTAAATTTAAAGGGGAAGCTGGATTGGTGTTTAGGTGACGTGACGGCTATTTTCCCGCTAATTTAAGCGGGGAAGTTGAATTGGTGTGTAAATCACGTGACGTTCACTTCCCCGTTAAAATTTGCTGGGAAGCTGTATTGGTTCTTGAATCAAAAGATGTGAATGCTTTCGCTGATTTAGCAGATAAACAGGATACAGGTATTGGTCTATGACGTCAATTTAACCACTTGCGGTTTAGGTAACGTGACTTTAGGTCACGTTGTGTCAATATGTTGACTCAAAGTTGGCGGTTAATGTGCCGACAGACGGACGCACAACCTTTGGTAATTGAGGGTGCCGTCAGAAAATATTTTAAACTTTAAAATATTACATTTATTTTGCTAATGGGGAAATATGAAGCTAAGATATTAGATTAAACATTTCTTTCAACACGACTACTTTAAAAAAAAATTTACTTTTCTCAGACGCTACAGCTTCCCAGCAAGTGCCATCCGAAGAGTTGCCAAAAATACGCAGGTACGCTTCCGAAACGATCCTCTAACGGATGTAGCGCAGTCAGATTCAAAATATTTACACAAACTGAGAACTTCAATATTTAACGTCTTTAGCAAACAGGAGAACGACAGAGAGTGGCAAACAAGATTACACGGGAAAAGCGTTACCCTTCTGCAAACAAAAACGCCCGGTGCGCACTAAGGATAAATGTAAACTAAATAAAAAAGCTTCCGACATCTGATGGAGAAGACAAGTTTCAAAAAAGGTAGTAAGGCTGCCGAGAAAATCCGCGAAAAAGGGTCATATCATACTTGTTCCGCATCATCACTCTGAACATCGGAAAGGCTATGCCTATTTAACCTTGCTGTTTCGAATTTATTTTCTGATTCGAGTACTAGCAGCGAACCTCTGCCGCTCCAGGCATAAATGCACAGTTGTCTACAAATAGTGTTTTGAAGCAATGCTAGAAAACACTTTGACGAGAATGTAACAGTAGCCGGCGTCTCTCTTTGACCGAGAATGGTGTTACCTAAATAGTTGCTTTACAATCATCTTTCGTTCTAGAGTTCATCTGTAGAAATAGGTTCCCAGAGGCGTCAGCCTACAATCAGAGAAGATGCAAACCCACGAACTTCATAGACATCATTTGTTGAAGGAATGTTGGCAGTCTGAACTTTGAGCATATATCCAATGTTGTAGTTAGGTAAACAAGCACACCAGTTAAGGGCGTGGGATGCACACGAGTCTGTGAGATTTGGTCGATGTAGTATTGACCCTCTATTGATATTCTCAATTTTTTTTCCTTAGATATGTCCGGAATTTGACATACAATAGTTTTGTCCACCACGAGCTTATTGATATTGCTTATATCATCAGTTATGCTTATGTGTTTTAAGTTTAATGACATTCATGGTTAGCAGAAAAGTGTAAAGAAGACAAGACGAATAAGCCGATGACAGACAAATCGCGCCATGCAGACACTTGTCGATGGTGATGCAGGTATATCATGCTAATGGGATGAACACGGTAAAGTGGCAGGAGAGAGCTTCCGGGTGCTTTATTAAAGAATTAGACAACAAATCTTGAAGAGCAAAAAAACGGTGTTAGGTAAGATAAAATATAAATATGGCGAAGCTGGCTTGGCACAAAAGCTAATCGTTTGTCTTGCCGACTGCGTCTCATGTCGTATCTGTAAGTTTAACTCCCCTACAGACAAAGCTATCAAACAACAAAAGAGTGATGCAACATGCAAAACAGAAAAAAAAATTATTCATCAGGTATTTACGTTTCCTATGTGCTTCGCTGGGCTTCATCCTTGGTCACCTACTTTTCTTGCATTAGAGTGATTTGCCAACATGTTTTTTTTTTCTTGACAGGTGTTTATTATTTTTTTTTGTATCGCAATTCCGGGTTTTACAATTTTATTATTATGCTTCTTTTAAAACTTGTATCTCTGCAGATGATTTTGTTTTATACCCATAATTTTAGGCTCAGCCTTTTACATTATTTCGAGATGCCTTCACTAAAATATTTGAGTGGTGCTCCTCTTGGCTTATGAAGCTAAACCTAAATGCAAGCATACATTTTTCATACACTCCTATTTTATGGACACCAGTGGCCTAGAAAATGCTTCTTCCTGTGAATTTCTTGTTTTTGATATCGGTTCATATCTACGATAAAAAAGATCGTATCCATTCACTGTTGTCATCCTGCAATCGCTCACCGAGTTACCTAAAGCATGACTTTTTTATGAGGAAGAATGCATATTTTAGCAGCATTACGATATTTATCTGTTAAGGTATTAGATCTTGCGTAGCGAACAATATGTTCCAAATATTTTAGTCTTGGAGGTTCCGAAGCTGCCAACAGATAAGTATATAGAAACACTTGGAAGGCGAATGTTTCTGTAGTGCAAAAAAAGGACGAGCATTGTCACATTCCAGTGCAGACTGCAACGCGTCAAGTGAAATATAATTATTTGCAATGTGTTCATTTTGTTTATATTTCATGTGTGCGCACACGTCTTAATCTATCAGTCTTAGTTTCACTGATTGTAGTTTATAATATCTTGTTTGAACGCACTTTTATTATTTATTTATTTTGGCTTTGGAACATCTTTAAAGTGGCCATAAAATACGTTTTGGGATCGGTAAATGGTTCTAGATTAAAATGCACTAATTGCTTGGGATCCGTGTTTTCGGAGTTTATTTTTCGTCAAAGTCGGAGGGTGTTTTTCGGAGTTTGTTTGTGCCGAAAAATTTTGAGTTTATCGCAGTTTATTTTTAATTGATTCCCAATTCTCTGAAATTCGGAGTTTAATTTCGCATTGTTTCTTATTAAAAATAAAAAAAATAAATATTATCTGAGTGTAAACGTATGCCTTAGAGGAAAAATAAAAACGCGATTGCATTAATAAATATTTTCTTTAGTTGTATTTGGCGCTGGTGCCATTACTAATGGCAATACTAATTTCAGCAACGACAAAAGTTGCACACAAGTGTTGCTTCAATAAATGTCGACACCTTTAAATCAATAAACTCCTGGAGGTAGTCGCTGGGAAGCTTGCATTCATGCCATACTATTCCAACAACCTACCGCGCGGCCTTACGAGGTAGAGTAGTAAAGGGTGTAATAGAGCAGTTTCAACTCTCCCTCTTCCAACTTTATGCAATCTCTGTGGCCCATAGCTTTCACTGTTACAAAAACACAACCTCTCCTTCCTCTAAAGCACAACTAATAGGACCCAAACTGGAAACACAAACAGTGACTTCTGTCGTGACCGGAAAGTACAGTGACCTGTTGTCCTGACCGAATTTTGAAACAAAAGTGTGGTAGCATTTTTCCAGGACCATTGACTCTACGCGCTGATCAAACCATTAATTGTAAAATACTTTTGTGCGTGTTTGTGTCAAGGGGGAGGGGGGATCGGCACATCGAAATTCGGAGTTTATCGGATAAATTCCAAATGGCCAAAATTTTACCGGCTGGTGTTGTTCGGATTTTTTGGATTTATCCGAAAACACGGAACCCTACTAATCGCCCGTCATTTAATGGGCCCAAAAGCCAAAAACCTGCTTTTAGCTACGAAAATTTAAAAAAAGTAGAAGACAATATCTGGCATTTTTCTTTAGAAACATTTCATTTTCAGTGTCATACATCCGGGGTACCCAAATCGCGTAAACCGGTCCCACTTTACGCATTATACACGACCAGTGCATTACACGGATGTATGCCTTTGTCAACGATCAATCCGGCGTCAAATATTTGGACTTGCGTTCGTGAGCAATAAGTGCCGTGACCGCACTCACCTCTTGGAAATGTCCAGTTCCTATGTGTGCTCCAAAAGCACGTTGGGAGGTTGGAATCCTCACAGCGGTTCCGAAGCACGTCACAGCTATGTGAGTTTTCATTTCGCTTTTGAATTGCGAAATAAAGCTAAAGAGGTAAAAGTTGAAATATACTTTCATGGCCTCTTTCGGTCGTTTAGGGACTCTCGACGAGGATGTTCGGTGTTTGGTGATTCTGATAAACAAATGCCACCGTTTCGACTGGTAATATTTAGCGCCTCACGGCCGCCAAAAGTAAAAAAAAAAAAAACAGCGCTGCATAAATTATCATTTTAAAAGTGACATGAGAGTTGGACTATATGCAACCGAGAGAAAAACGGAAGCTGCTGTTTGGCGTGTGATTCGCCTTAATCTAAAATGGCGAGCAATGAATCAACAATCAGTCTCTCGCCGAGAGCGGTCAAGATCTCGAGCCAAATGCTCGCAATTGACCGACCTCAACAGCCAGCTTGACTACGCCACAGCTCCAGCAAGACATTGAGAAAACTTTAGTATATCTGCACGGGCGACATCCTCGCTGGAACTACTTGTGCATAGAGCAAGAGACGGCAAGAGCCCTTTCGCGCGCTGCCGTCTGCCCACCGGCAGACGTGCCGGTGGGCAGACGGCACGTTAATACAAAGTTGAATACAAAGTTTAATATACATTAAACTTTGCTATATCAAGCCGGGCTGTACTGGCACAAATGATGAACCACGTTCAAGACGTCCAGAAACAGCTACCCTACAAGAAATTGTGGATAAAATCCATCACTTGGTTGTGAAAGACAGCCTCATAAAAGTACGTGAAATTAAGGAAGAAGTGGGAATCTCTTCATAACGACTTATTTTTATTTTATACGATGAATAAGGATTAGGAAAACTTTCTGAGTAAAATGGGTGTAGCACTCTCTTAATCAGGAGCAAAAACGCATTCGAGTCCGAACGTCAGCCGTCAGTTTGCAAGTGTTTCAGGTAAATCTGACGGACTTCAAGCGACGATTTGTAACTATGGACGAGAACGGAGTCTAACATTACACGCCAGAAACAAAAAAGCTAAATCGAAACAATGCACTGGGCCCGGTGAATCGACTCAGAAGAAGGCAAAGGCCATCAGTAAACAGGCAAGGTGATGTATCAGTTTTTTGTGACGAAAAATAAACTCAGCTCATTGAATCATCTTGAAAATGGAAAAAGTGTTACTGTCCAACACTACATAACACCTCTGGACAAGCTAAAACAAGAAATTAAAAAAAAACGACAAAAATGCTCAGAAAATGGGTGTTGTTTCACCACGACAATGCAACCGCCCATTCAAGTACAGTCGCTCAGCAAAAACTGACAGAACTGACGTTCAAAATCCTTCCACATCCACCGTATGCACCTGATATGGCTTCCTTGGACATCCTCCTATTCCCGAAGCTCAAGACCTTCCTGGCTGAAAAGAAATTTTTGTCGAATGAAGAGGTGAAGGAGGCTGTGAACAGTTGTTTTGCGTCTCTTTCAGAAAGTCACTTCCGGGAGGTAATCGAAAAGCTGGAGAAACGCTGGACTTAGTATGTCGACCTTCGGGGAAATTATGTGGAAAAATAAGTTATAAGTTAAATCAGATATACATTGTTTTCATTTTCATTCCGAAAAATTTTCATTCTACCCTCGTATGAGGACGAGCATGATGAACCGCATAAGGTCAATTCAAACTTTGCGTGCCACCCAAGTCTGCAAAAAATTCGCTCCGCTTGCTTTTCTTATGATTGGTCAGTGAATGCGTTAAAAACGTTTTCCTACCTACTAATACCAATGGAAACTATCGAGGATGCGACACCGCAGCGGAGATTAATGCTTTTCTCCAGTCTAGTAGAACTCATAAAACCTTTCATGACACTGCATTCAAATTCAAATTGTTAATTTACGTCATAACCTTTTTTTTTTTAAACGCGACAATATTATCCTAATTCACAAGGTATTTCTGTCGAGACAAAATTAGCATGTCCGTTGCAGTTACTGATAATTCAGTTCTCAAACTTTTACTGTTCGAGGAATTAAAAAACGATTGTAAGTTCCACGGTTTTCGGCGTACTGCGGTTGTTGGGAATTTGTTTTTGTTTTGTTTTCTATTTGCAAACGACTTTTCTGAGGTTTCTTCTCCAGCACTAGTTGCTCGTATTTTTCACTACAAAAGATTTTTGACTGATTAGAGGTGATACACTTATTTCTGGGGCCTGAGTTTTCATCCAACTTTGGAAGTAATTCGTTGCAATTTCAAGTAATTTTGTAGTTGACACGTTACTTTTTATTTCAACAAAATGTTGTAATCTAGTTTTGTTACAAAATATTGGTAACACAGTACTTATTTACTCGGCCACTTTTAAAACTATGAATATAATACAGAAACTGGAGCGATTTGAATTTGTCACCATCCGCTCAACCAATGCTCGAAAAAAGCTATTGCGCTTGGTTGAAAAAACCCCGAGACTGTGGGTAACGACACAACACAAAAAAGTAGAGACTTTTTTGTGTTGTGTCGTTTACCCGCAGTCTCGGGGTTTTTTCAACCATGTGCAATGTACACCAGCTCGTTTGTGCCCTTACATTTTGTTCAACTATCGCGCTTATTTATTTTTCAGTACTACATGCAACTATACTCCGTTCATGCATAATCTGACACTGCGTAAAATCTATAGGCACGAGACCGCAACTTTTAGATGTTGCGCTCACGCTTGAATGGCTTGATTAAAAAGCAAGGCTTCGGAGATCGCATGCTTGCCTCCGATTATTCTGTCGGAGGCAGAAGCTGCTAGTGAGCATGCGCTCCGCTAGCTGTGTCCCTAGAATTCCAGAAAAATTATTTCCGGTCGCGTAAGCCAGCGCCATGGCGTTGGCGGTTGCGGCTGTCGCTGCCTTGTCACCTAACGGTGAACGGAGTGCACCTCCATTCTTTTTCTTAAATGCAATGTTTTGTTTTTACAAGAACTACCACAATGCGGGCGTATAAGAAATGCAAGTAGTGTTGCAGAACATTTTTGAACACATCACAATTGTCTCTATTGCTTTCTTGATAACTGTACGAAAAAGTAACGTGAATGTAATTTGTAACGTAAGGAGTAAAGTAATCCGTTACTTTTCAGCGAAAGTAATTTGTACGGTATTCGATTACGTTTGACGCTTGGTAATTTCTAATTGTAATTCATTACATGTTTGGAGTAACGGGTACAAGTATGGTTTTGATATCTAAGCACCCTGCACTGCAGCAAAGACATATCACAAAATATAAAAGACTCCAAATATATATAGAGCAGGCTTTGTTTCTTCACTTAACTTAATCTACAGCAATCCACAATATAAGGTGCTACATTTGGAACATGTTCTATTGGGCCGAAGAGGTTTGCGGTTCGGTAAATTCTGCCCAGATAAGGGCCTAAATAAATCTCAAGTAAGCCGTGGTGTGCAGTTTGCATATTTGCGAAGGCATAAGACGAAACGTGTGCCACTAAGCGTAGAAATCTAATCATAAGGATGTGTTTTGCATTCTAGGGTGCTAAGAATAACAACACAAAAAATGCTGGAGGAAAATGAAATGCTAGCTGTCTCTAAAAAGCGGTATATTTAAAATCAGGCGCGAATTTTGTATAGATGCACATTTGTGCGGGCAATTGTTGAGGATGATATGAGAGGCGGCTATGGAGAAACGTGAGTAAATAGTTTTCCGGAAAAGAAAATAAAAAAAAGTTAATTCTTTAAACTTATAAAAAAAACTGCCCAGAAAAAATAAACAAGGTGTTTATATAAGGTTTAGTCGCGAAGAAGCGAAGGCTATCTACTTTGCTCTGTACGGAGAAAACCTTTTAATGCAGAAAATAACTTCTTTGTTGTATCTTGTCTTGCCTTGCTTTGTATTCTTAAGTTCAATTATTATTTGTTTCTGTTCGCTCCACGATAAGCAAACATTTTGCGTACAGCAGTTTTTTTTCTCGCGTTATTAGCTAGCTATTAACCACTCCAACACGCGTGTGGTTTTTGTCGTTTACCTGACTACCGATTTGACACCCACCGTACACACACACACGCACAAGCGCACACACAAACGGAAGCACAGGCGCGCACAAACGAAAAACACCCTGACTTTTCTTACCCAGCCCTTTCGTTTAGCATGAAATGTCGCTGACAGCATACTTTCCTACTTCCACTCCATTAACAGTAAGACAGAAAAGCAAACGCAGAGTACTGAGAAAAGAGTAATCATTTTGGCCCGTCTTTTTTTTTTTTAATGTGAATATTAATGCGAATATTAATGCGAATATTAATGCGAATAGCATTCTTTGGATACTTCACGCACTTTTCGTCTATGTATCTATCTATCTATCTATCTGGCTATCTAACCTCTTACGCCGCGGGTCGATAAATAAATAGAAAAGACCGGCGCCGGCGGGGATTCGAACCGTTGACCCTTTGATCAGCAGGCAGACGCGCTAACCACAGAGCTATGAAGGCAGTTTTTTTTTTCTTTATTGAGAGCTATGAAGGCAGTCATTCAACGCACTCTAAACGGTTGTTTATATCTTTACCATAGGACGCGCTTTACAGCGCTGTCACAACTACGCGGTGCGGCGCGTTCCATGCACGAGGGCTCATTCCGCTCTCGTCAGGCTGAGCACGGCCGCTAGCTCACCCTCTCCCGCGCTCGGGAGAGGGTGATGTAATCACCCTCTCCCGCGCTCGGAGAGGGTGATGTAGCGGCCGTGCTCAGCCTCACGAGAGCGGAATGAGCCCTCGTGCATGGAACGCGCGCGCACCGGTAGCTGTGAGACGCTGTAAGCGCGTCCTATGGTAAAGATATAAACAACCGTTTAGAGTACCGTTGGTTTAGACTAGCTGAGACGCCAGAAAGTCTGGTCGGTACCATTTTGAGTGTTTGTGCGTATGGCGCGTGCTTTGCTCGCCTTCCTAAGTGACACAAACGCATGTGCTGGGCTGCGGAGATCGTGCGCAGGGCTGTGAAAGTGTCAACAAATTTAGAATCGCCTCAAGAGTGGGCTGGCGTATCTAGAGTGTGCCGGCCACCTGACGAACGCGCATAACTCCGCACCGTTTGATGCTATTCGCATTAACGTAGATAATCATTCCCAAAGGATGGGTTCTGCTGATTTTTGTAATTTGCGGGACCAATTTTCCTGATCTTTTTTTCCACGTTATGGTTCTGATTCTGGCGTTTCTTTTTCAAATAGCGTGAAATGCGCCAGTGCACGAGGCTCGTGTCTCGAGCGGCCCTTGGAAGTAAAAGGCGGCGCAGCACAGAAATGAGCTTCCCTTGGATGCGAATGGCGGCAAAACACCCGCTAGTGGCACCTGTCTTGCGAGTTTTCGCAATAATGGTTGGCGGTACTTATGACGGCGAATTTTATCGAGAGACTATAGGCTGGAAAAATATGTCGAAAACCTTAGTTCTCAATGAATATGTTTCTACATCATTTTTACCGATATATCTCCTTACTCAGCAGTCACATGCTGTCTAACGTGGAATGCGATTTGCACTGAGACACACATTGATAAATAAAACCCAAATCGAGTTTCGAACTATATATTATTTCGTTTTAAGGCCAACTGCAGCCTATCTTGGAATCCGACAGAGCCGATCAAAGAGCGGCAAAAGTGCATCGTCACGGAACTCGTTTTTTTTTTGCGAGTGTATGCAATCATTGGCTAAACCAATCACGCCGGAAACAAAAAGCGAAAGATCGCATTTGGATTGTTTCTGCGTGATAGGCTTTGAAGCTTATAGCAAACACTCAAATGGGATGAGCGCCGTGACGAATGCAATTTTGGCACTACTTTATTGTTCTATCAAAGCGTAGCGTTGGCTATGGTAGGACATAAAGCGAGACGGCGTAGGGATGTGCTTGGCTCTACTAGCAGTTTATACTCACGCCTAACAATGGACGATTGTATCGAGGTCCGTTTTATTTGGTTTCTATGATCTTATAATATATCCGTTGCAATAGACTAACAGGATAATAGTCGTGCCTCGAGATACTTAAGCTGTCAATATAAAGGAAAGACTCGTGGCACCGCCCTCGATTCAAAAATTATATACAACCTTAAAAAGGCGGCGGATTGGTTTTGCATTCCCGTTGTTTTCTCTGCGCCGAATAAACTTTGAGAGTAAAATCTCTTGAGAGTTTGGAACAGTAGTTGAATTTATTGGAGACACATGAAAATTTTGTTCCGGGAGGTGCCGTCTTTTTGTTTAGGATACACTCAAGTACACTTCAAGCAACTTAAGATTTGAATTTAAAATTTAATTTGAGTTCTTAGAATAAAGACAAAATTCTCCAAAATTCTAGTAAGACATAAGCAGGGCATGTCAACCTTGAAAGAGTAAAAAACCACCCCCTCTTCTTTTTCTTATTTCACCTAAAAATTGTATTCTTCGTAGTTGCGAATAATTACAATCCTTATTATTTCGTAAAATCCGTGATATATTTTCTTTATACTCTAATCTTTTTTTAAACGGGCATAAACATAAGCGCAAGAAAATAAATTTGCAAGCAGAGCAGCGTTGTGTTTTAAAATAACTTTCTAAGCCAATTAACGCACCGGGGCTTGCATTTCTTTTTTCGTGGCATTTTAATTAAACTCGCGTGCGCGAGATGCATCACTGCGCTAGTCACACATAGGTGCACCGGAGGAATTTCAAATCCCAGGGCAAGTTTGCGACACACTTCGCTTATAGTGTTTGTTTTAGTACACTGGGTGAACTGGGGGTTTGGGTTTTTGCGCATTCTTTTTGTGCTCCAAAAGCATCAACTTTTCTTTTTTAATTTTATGTCACAAGCTTTTTTCCGGACTGTTTTTTAATCAGACAGAATGTTACAGATTTGTTTTAAATTAATCATTGGTGTTGTGTCAAACAGTGTTTCGATTGACAAGCGCTACATGTGCTTGTCAAATAATTAAAAAGTAGATTAGATATTGCACAGTAACACAAAGAAAAAGTTACAGGGCGGGCATTATGGCTTTCACGCTTGTTGCTTTATAAATTAGATTAGGCGTTTATATTGACCATTCGACAATCTAATAAGGTGCAATACTATTCTCCGATGTTCAGGACTCCCCCGGCCCTGCGTTTCTAGTAAGCTGTAAGTGAAAATAGTTTCTTGCATCATTGACACAGTAAAAAAGGCTGCACTCAAAAATAAATGTTTTGTTCAACACCCATATAACCGGTGATTATTGGCCATTAGACAGATCTTTGGTATTGCGTACGTCAACCATTGAATACATTGTCAGAAATTGTCCTGCAATTGTGTTGCCACGTGAAACGTTCTTGGTTTAGCGCTAGGGGGCTAAACCACTAGCGCTAAACCAAGTGTTTCGTAGAGTTTGTTGAGTTAGTGGCTAGTTAGGTTTCATGCAGATGAAAAATAGCTTCGTCCGTGAAAAGCAGAAACAGAAGGTGGTTCCTCATTGTGGAGATGCGCCCAAGTTCGTCCACGCAGAACTGCTTTCGCCGTTCATAGTCGTCTGGCTGCAGCTCGAACAGGGCCTGTGGCTTGAAGGGATACATTTGTTGGCGGATCACCCTCCAGACGAAACTTTTACTGATGCCAAGTTGTCTTGCGACTTGTCACACGGACAGGTGTGGGTTCAATGCAAATGCCGCAGCACGGCGTGACGCTTGTTCTGCTGTGGCGGCCTCTCTTCGAGTACTCGCAGCCTGGTCTGCACAGTGTTCTCCGTGCTGAATCGGTGTTCCCAGCGCATGACAGTCCGACGGGTGGGTGGACGCCTGCGAAAAGTGGCTCGAAACTTTGATCTCATTCGCCTCATACTCCTGGTTTCTGTAAACCAAAGGACTACCCGTGCCATCTCTTGGACGGTCAGGTGACGCATTGTGGCTGTTTTCTCACCAACCGCGACAAAAAAAGTCTCGTAAGCAGCGTCCGAGGATTCAGCCGACCAGCGAAAGAAAGCAGGCGACACGCAGACGAAATCCGCCGGCTGCAAGAGCGCCGTCAACGTTGTCGTTATGAAACCGCGTTTTCTTTTATTTTTGTTACTTGAAGTTTTGCTATCATTGTCTGCATTTATTTTCAAGCCAAAGGTAGATTACAAGGAAGATTATGTTCGTGTCAATAAACTACGGTCGACGCGGGCACTTTCGATTTTTCTTTAAAAGCAAACCGAAACCAGAGCTCTGACCGAAAACCGAAACAAGGAGGTAGCGCCATCTATCAACAGGAGCGTCAAACACACCCCGCACCTCCACTAGGTCGTCTGCATCGCCGCCCGCCGTTGACCCAGGCAAGTTCCTTGGCCTTATTTTTTACAGAAAGAGAACTGCGCTCTAATTTTACAAAAAAAAAACCGACCTGTGAAATACACTTTTGACGAAAAGTTTAGATTGCTACGTGCAGGCGTCGATTTTTACGGTCCATTTTAGATCGAGCCTGGTGACTTCCTAATATATATATATATATATATATATATATATATATATATATATATATATATATATATATATATATATATATATATATATATATATATATATATATATATATATATATATATATATATATATATATATATATATATACAGGGTGTTTCACGAAAGGTGGACAAATTCGATATGCAGAAAAACTACGCGTCGCAACAAAAAAGGACTTGTGACTTTTTGGTCCTGGACCAGGGCCCTTTAGCGGAGAAACTGAATGAGATGCATTATGGAACATTACAGACCTACAAACCAATTTAGTTCATCGCGAAATTTAGCCGATAATTGAATTGGTGAATGTCCCATAATGCAACACGCGTGGTTAGGCCGATGGGGGGCTCAGTGAGGGTGGCCGCAACTCAAAACTATGAGAGCCGTTTGCAATTTAATGGTGGCGCCTAATGAAGAGATTGGAAAGGATATTCGCCAATGTTGCCTGCACAAGAGCAGAACGCCCGCTTTGTTGCACACTCTGTTGCTCCATGCGCCTTTTCCTCCTCTTGCGTCCCATTGCAAGCCACGAACGTCTTGGCGTAGCCTTTCTTACTTCCTTCTCGCTCCGAGAGTTGCAAACGTCGAAAGGAGAAAGCAGGGTTGCCAGACAAGAAGTTACGCACAAGATGGCGGAATTCACCATTTTTGCGTTAAACAAATACTTAACCTATCGGAACAAAACTGGTGGCTATGAAAAAATAATCATTTATAGGTTGCGTAAATTATTCAAGCGAATTAATGGGCTCTTCTGACCTGAGTTAGGAGATAAAACGACCATTTGCCCCACAGACTCCCAGCAAAATTTAACAATTAAATGGCGTCCATATCCCGTGATCCCGGATCTAGCAGTTCCACCCACACTCGCCTGAGCCTTCCTAAAGGCCGACGACGACGCCGACGCCTCTATACGGGGAAACGGGTGCATAAGAGCTAGAACTGCGCTGTAAAGTTCGCAAATCTGAAAGCTGCGTTGCGACCTGAGGGAGGAACGCGTCCGTAATAATTTCGCAAGGTTTCTAAGCCACTAAAGCAATCTTAATTAAGGAACCGCATTTGACCTTACGTATTGTACTGCCCTTGGTGTTTCTGGACTCGCCCAGGAGAAGACTTACGTGGAGAAGGAACTGGAGCCGTGAGCGGTTTTGGTCCGTTTTAATCGCGCTGACTCCTGGGAAAGGTTTGTCTTTATTATGCATGAATTATATAAAAAAGAGCAAAGTCCAATTTGTTTTTAGTTTGTCTTGAATTTGCATAATGTTATGTCGTTCTAAAGCCAATGCCGAGTGCCTGAGAAACTTCGTCATATGTTTTATAAGGCAAGTGCCATTTTTATCAATATATAGTTTGCGAGAAACCAACAACTTTTGTTACTTTACGCTGAAGTATAATAAAGCCCAGTGTCACTCCTTAGGCTTACGCTTTTGCTTGTTTACATAGAACTCCACATATTGCGATAATTCATAGCCTGATGTATTTTTTTGTTTTGCACTGGAACATAATATTTTTAGAGGAGTCTCTTAAAGATGTTCTAGGACTTTGGTTGGAGTTTTTTTCTTTTTTTATTACTGCTATTGCTTACCTTTGTAATTATCTATTCTCTAAATTTCTGCTTATTATAAATGGATATTTAGTTCTTAATATCATAAAACAATGATAGTCATCGTTGAACGAATCATCATTTTGTGACCTCTCAACGCCACTCGACAAGGAAATATTCAGTGAGTCTTTGGATGACTGATATCTTTGCAGTACCAACACGTCGTTTTGAAATTGTCGACGCAAAGATATATCTGAAAATAATATTTCGGAATTTTGCATTTTACTTAATATTTAAAGAGGATGCTCTACCCAGAACACATCATCTGATGGTCGTGATCTCCATATGAGCCTCAACTGATTACCACTTAGAGTCTCCTAGGGCTTTGATATTAGATTAAATTAGTGTGCAAATTAATATTCTAGATTCCTTAAATCGTGATGTAGATCACATATTTTACTACGATGATGTAAATAATATTTTCTCCCGAGAAAAAAACATCCAGAAAATCTTGTTATTAGTCATTTCTTGATTGGTTCTATGTTTATTTGTTTATACTCATATAACATAATCATCAAAGTGTAATATTTAAATCATGCGGAAAATGAGCAAGACCATTGCTCTCAGAGCATTGCGCTTTCTTTGAAACTTTCACTTCAATATTAAGTTACGCAAGGCAAATTAGACCACGAAAGAAAGGAAAACTACGAGAATGAGGTCCTAAGAAAACTAAATCAGAATTTGAAAAAAAAACCTAAATAAAGCCGTATATTTAACTGAACAATACAAGCCGTTTTTATTCGAATATAACGATTTTACATCAACTAAATGTTTGTTTTTAAATTAAACTACATTATTCTGCTAGATTTTAAGCTATTGGATGGATAGGGCAATTGATCTGTCACGCTTAAAAATACATGTTGTGATTATGTATGACTATATTCGAGTGACTGTGACTGAAACATATTAATCAGACTTAAAACAAATGAATTTGATTTAAGTCGAATAAATCAAGTGCATTTCATTAAAATTATTGATGTTTTTTTTAATAGGTGTATCATACATCCATTATCAAGGAGCCAAACTTTTTATGGTGTCCATCGAGACTGGTCGATATCTAAAGATGGTACGATATTCATCATATGTAGATAACTTTAAATTGCTGACTGCGTGGTTTGAGGAGTGTGCGTCCTTGGCTGCAGGTGTTCTCCTGAAAAAGAATTTATTCCAAATTACAAAAACCATGCCGATCGGAGATATACCAACTGTCTTACGCACTGCACAAGAACAACTAAATGACGAGACAGGGCCATTTAGCGAATTTAATTATTTCAGTATCGCTGAAGCCCCTTGTGGTGTGTTACGCGAGGTATTGCAAGAATCATTTGAATATTTGCACAAAATTAATCAATACAAGACACAAGCACACAAAATATCACTATTTATGCTATCAACCAAGCGAAAAATAGGCTTACAAGCAGCGAGTTAGATTAAATCATTAACTCAGTGACTTGAAGTTGTGGTGATTTTTCGGGTAAATAAATTTAACTTGCCAAATCATTACAGTATGTCGTGATCAGAACAAGTGGGGAACATTCGATTACGTTAGTCTTAGTGAAATGAATGTAAATGTTTAGGGTAATCGAGGCGAGGGAATATGCTAGCAAGTGGCAAGCAGTAATCCTGACGAAATTTGCATAAACTATGACAAATATTTGATGTATCAAATAGGCAACCACACAATATAGCTTCTCCTATTCAACTCCAATACAGCAATAAAACTTACAAGCTGCGTGACACTTGCAGGTGATTATGATTTCAGTACAAACCGAGTTTTCCTGTCTTATATAGAGTGTGTTTCGTAATCTTTACAAATCTCCATAGAAAGGCCATGAAAGTGACATTAATTATGTTTGTGCAGGTGTGTTATACGTTAAGGGTGCACATTATAGGGTAGGTATCACCGCGATAAGTCAGCATATTTCCTATACGCTAATCAAATTCTTAATCACTAAAAATGAACTCATGATTCCAGCGATTAGAACCTTGCATTGCGTCAACGAAAACCACCAAATTGGCCAATATCAGAAAACTTGAACAATTGGGGAAGCAGGGCGAAGCACTTCAACTACAGCCGTGTGACCGCAGTAAGGCTTCCGTTGCGAAAACGCGCCCACGAAGTTTTGCCATTTCTTATCAACCGCGTTTCCTCATCACCAACGTTGTGCGTGTTGCAAGAGTGGCAACTTTAGCGCAGTACTGCGCATCCCACGCGTTCAAACATTGTTTTGAAATTACTCGATTAGATATATTTTATTACGCTCAGCAAGTTTCTAATTGAAACAATACTTACTTTTAACAACAACTAAGTTAACAAATGTTAGTTAATTTCGAGATTTATCGCGACGAATAACCCCCTGTATTTTGTCCCTCTAACCACATCATCCACCGGCACATACAGTAATTTTTCAGCGTTCGTGGCTTTTTTTAAACAAACATGTAAGCAACAAAAAATATAGCAGCTTGTGGAATCAAGGATGGCAAATAAATATTGTGATGCGGGTTCCAACAGATACATAATCAAACTTAGGCCTGAATGAGAGAAGCGTATGCAAGAATTTTAGATTCCACAGTTGCCATCGAAAAATATCTTCATGAAATACCTAACGTCTGATTAGCACTCTTACTGAAGTAATTTATATGTACATTCGAGTATAGGATTAGATTTAAGTAAACTTCTAAATATTTTGCGAGCTTATATTTTCTAAACGTAGGTCTACATTTTAGTTAACGTACTGAAGTGTTATAAGGCGAATAGCGAATATCTGTTCAAGATTTGTCTGGATTTATTTCCATCCGCTATGTATCAAACCATAGAAATTATGCTGTCCACGTCACCCCGATTTCTAAAAAAACGGTCGTCTTTATCACATATTGACGGCAAACCACTCATTTTCCTATGAATAGGCGAACCTGTGTTGAATACTCTTGCAAAAACAATTTATATACAAAAATATTTAAAAAAACGCTGTACAAGTGCACATTTTTGAAGAACTCCTGATTTAACATTCATGGGGCGTGAGCTGGTGTCCATTACAATAGCCAATTCTGTTCTGTTGATCAAAAACTCTCGACGCCATGAACTCGGAGTCTAGTTAATTTTAAGACATAATTCGTTTTCGAATACAACAACTGCGGAAGGCACAACCAACTGATTTTTTGGTTGTGCCTTCCATATATACATATAAAAACTGCGTCAGGTCTAAGATGAGTGAATGCCGAGGTGAAAATCAGTTACCAGAACAAAAAGTTGCTATTCACATCGGAGCCTAACTTGAAACCATTCTGGATAAAAAGAAATATGTAAAACAAGGTATTTTTAAGCATTTATAAATAATATGCTCTAAGAATCTGCAAGAAATACAGGTAAGTGTATTAGGTTTATAATAGCATGCACCCTCACAATTACTAGTCTTCTCGATAGAAATAACAGCCGCCGAATTTAATACCGCAATCTTGTGGTATCATAATACTGCAAAGATGAGCAGCCAAGTAAAACACCTGACCAAATTATTGGTAGTTTCAACAACTTTGAAAGCAACCCTTTGGGCTAAGGGCTTCATTTTATTTTTACTAAACGGTCAATAGAATTGATTACACATTTAATATATATATTTGTATCTTCAGCTTCCTTACCAACTGGTTTGCATAAAGTATGACTCTCACGAAATGGAACATGTTAGTAAACACTCAACGAAAAAGTGCGTTAAGTGCCAGACCTATTTCAGAAACATACAAATTTACGTCACCTTGCAGTCTAATCATAAATTTTATTTTATCTATCTTTATAACTAACAACGTGACCAGATATTAGGATTACTTTTAGCACGTTAAGCATTTCATGAAAAAAACCTGTCTTCGCTTAATCTCATTCTTGCCCAAATACGCACTGACGTTGTACTGCATCATACGAGACAGAGCCCTGGTCAATGCGTAAGAAAATGGATAGCTGACCACTTTTTTATTGGAGGAAAATATGCGCCATTGTATTATTCCGGTGTAAATTGTAAACTTAAAAGTTTCACAACATTAGGACATAGCTGTAGCACTACACATTTCACATCCGTTACACAAATAATTGTTGAATTTGTATTTGTTAGCCACCCGGCAAGGGTATGCTCATTTTTGGGCAGCTGCATGTGAGCCATGTACCACAATATGGGATTCACCAAATATTGCATATACTACAAGTAAACTGGGTATAACCCCGCATTATTACATACAAACTCGATTCCAAATAAAATTGAAAAACAAATTGCACCTTATTGGTGCGTTTCATAAATACTCGATACAAATAATGTAAGTTGTCTGTTATTCGTATAACTTCAGAGGAGTGTGTCAGGGCGGAGGCGGATTAATATATTTTCTATATTACTTGGCCGACATGAAATACAACGGATCATATAGAGCCCCATGAGCCAGCAATTTTGTCTTTCAAGTACCAGCTGGATAACTAATCGCTGTCTAAAACTGAAAAAAAAATCTTCCGGTAGTATGTACATGATACAAAGGAACATCACATTCGCTCGTGAATAACGTAAAAATGTCAACAAGGTAAACAATACAAACCTTTTATATACGCAAAGGCTCAGAAGTGTCAGTCTTAGGGCAAAGCGGCGGAAATTAGCCGTTAGTTAATCCACTATAGTCGTAGGGAGAGCAAAGCACACCACAATATCGATCAGGCGTACCTGATACCTCCTGTTTAAATCAGTGGCTTTGAAACCGCGTGAAAAGCTCGTATCTTAAAGTGTATCAGATAATGTAGAAAAAACAAGAATCTAGTCACGCGTGCATCATGTTTTCGCGGAGCAGGACGAATGTGAAAAAACTTCAACAACAAAAAAGTTGATTTTTTTTTACGATTTTGTAGGGCACAACGCTTTACAGAATCGTAACAAAAATATTGGTAAATTTTCGTTCTATTTGACAGCTTGTGTTCCCACGATGGCTAAATGAGTTTGCGCTCACTGTTTGCTTATGAAAAGCACAGTCAAACTCCTTGTGTACTATAGTTGTTGCTATGCGTCTAACAAGAATGGCTGAATAATGTTTGCTTTCGGAGTTAAAGAAGCGTAGCTCCGGAATAGTTTTATTTAATACTGCACACTAGTAAGGGAGCATATATTTTCTAGTTCAAAATAAGATGATTAAACTTCCACTGTGAAATAATATTAATATAATAGTGATTAGTACGCGTTTCTGCCGGATGATCTGTCCCAATAATGCCAATGAAAACCAGAAGCTGAAAATTAATTCTTCACCTCGTTTCGGCGGCCACCTCAACAGTGTTGAGGTAGCCGCTTGCGCTTTGTTGAGGTTAGCACTGTCTCCCACAATATGTGTTTTTAATTGCCGTTAAAATGAACTACGCATCGCCAAGTGTTCATTCTCCACCCAAATGTAGGGCTAGAAATTCGAATGGGATAACAATGTTTCAGAACCTGGGATTATATCATTTAAAAGTTATAAACAATTTTTTCGAAATCTTTAATGGAAAAACGGCTGCCGACATGCCTTTCAAATCCATAAAGCTCTATGGCGCCTGTTACGAAAAAAAGTGCAAAAATGGACCCCATTTTCTTTTAAAACTTTCTGAAAATAATGTACCATTGTATGGAGATAATGATTAGTAGTGAAACTTTCCTGTCCGGGTCGTACCGCTAGCACTACATTTTCTTAGAGAATGAGAGTTTGCCGATAGAAAGTTTATTGCTGTACGTATATAAGCTAAGCTAAAAAGTATTCTTAATTTAAGATACTTGAAAATGCATAAAGTATAAGAAATATTAAACTCACGAAATACCACAGGACCCACGCTACGAACATCCTAACCTGTGAAATATGAAAATAATTTTGGTTGTTTATGTGCATTATTGCTTACTCGGGATCAACAATCTTACAGATTCATATAAAGGTAAAATAGAACGCGACACATACGTAGACGGTCGTACTGCTACCGGCTATGCCCGTACCAGAATTCCTAGTGTCATAATATATACATTCTACTTAATGAAGAATTTGGTCGGTGCTTCTTACGTGAGAACATTTATTGTCTCATTTGTACGAGAGCGTGTGAAAACTAAAACAACTCTAATTTAACACTGGGCCTCACTCGAGTAGATTTGGCAGGGTTGAGCATTAAGCATACAATATTGTACAGCTATCAGTATAAGAGGTTCCGTGCTTAAATATAAATATCTACAGGGTGTTTCAGAGACCGCAGGCCAAATCGCTCCTGCAAAAACCACACATCGCAAAGTAAAAAGGCTTGTGGCGTTTTGGTCCTGGGCCAGGGGTCCATTTAGGAATATTATTAAAGTCCGGGATAATTAAGTTGTAATTATTTTTGCGTAATTAACTCTTTATTATTCTGTTTAAGGGCATGGTTTAAATTAGAAAATTGCTCAGCATCATCGAAAAACACTAAATAAACAAATTGCAAACTGATAGAAGGCACGCGAAGCATCTTACGACTTTCTGAAAAACCGCACAAATTTGACGGGTTTTAAGTTTCGGTTTTCTATCGACCGCATCTCAGTCCCGGCGGCTCCGCGCCCCGTTGAGAGATAGTGCAACCTGACTCTGCTGCGTCGCGCTATGACAGCGGAGCAGAGGTTGGTTGCACTATCTCTCCACGGGGCGTGGTGCCGCCGGGGCCGAGATGCGCTCCGATAGCAAACCGAATCTTAAAACCGGTCGAATTTGTGCGGTTTTTCAGAAAGTCGTAAAATGCTTCGCGTGCCTTCTATCGTTCTGAAATTTGTTGATTTAGTGTTTTTCGATGATGCTGAGCAATTTTCTGATTTAAACCATGCCCTTAAACACAATATTAAGATAGTTAATTACGCAAAAATAATTAACAACTCAATTATCCCGGACTTTGATAATTTTCCTAAATGGGCACCTGACACAGGACCAAAACGCCCCAATCCTTTTGCGTTGCGATGAGTAGTTATCGCAGGAGCGATTTGGCCTGCGTTCTCTGAAACACCCTGTATGTACAGGGTGTTTCACAAAAGGTGGACAAATTCGATATTGCGAAAACTACGCGTCGCAACAAAAAAAGGCTTGTGCCTTATCGGTCCTGAGACAGGGCCCCATTTAGGAAAATTATTAAAGTCCGAGATAATTTGATTGTTAATTATTTTGCATAAATAACTTTCTTAATATTGCGTTTAAGGGCATAGTTTGAATTAGAAAATTGCTCAGTGTCATCGGAAGCCACTAAATCAAAAAACTTCAGAACGATAGAAGGTACGCGCAGCATTTTACGGCTTTCTGAACAACTGTACAAATTCGACGGGTTTTTAAGTTTCGGTTTGTTATCGGAGCGCATCTCGGCCGCGGCAGCACCGCGCCCCGTGGTGCTGCCGGAAAAATAGTGTAACCAGCGTCCGCTGCGCTGTCATCGCGTGACGCAGCAGAGGTAGGTTGCACTATTTCTCCACGGGGCGCGGTGCCACCGGGCCGAGATGCGCTCCGATAGGAAACCGAGACTGAAAAACTCGTCGAATTGGTTTTTCAGTAAGCCGTAAAATGCTTCATGTGCCTTCTGTCGATCTGCAATTTGTTGAAATAGGGTTTTTGATGATGCTAAGCAATTTTCTAATGGATACCAATCCCTTAAACCCAATTATTAAAAAATTTAATTACACAAAAATAATTAACAATCTAATTACACCGTACTTTAATAATTTTCCTAAATCTGGGACGAGGACACAAGGAGACGAAGAGAACACAAGACACAGCGCTGACTATCAACTGGTTAGTTATTACAACATAAGGAAGAACGACAATGAAATGAAGAACATGGAGTCAAATGTTCGCGCGGTTGCTTGGCGCCTCGTGGATTATGTCCCTTTCTTCTTTTTTCATCCGATTGTAGACTGGTTTTCTTCTTTCTTTCCTGAGGACCTTGTATTACCCTGAATCCAAAAACTTCATCTCGCTGGGAGTCAGAGTCACCGAAGGTTGGCTCACACACGAATTGTTGCTCTTTGTGATGCTGTAGGCTTCTACCATCTCTCGACATGTTTGTTCGTGGTGTTGAAATAATATACTGGCGTTTTCGGCGTGGTTCGCAACCGCAATCTCTGCAACGATCGCGAATGAACATGTGAGGGCGGGTACCTCTTAGCGAGAAGCCCGCGGTCGCCACAAAGAGCCACAATTCGTGTGTGAGCCAACTGTACCCTACTCCCACAGATGGTTTTTCTGATCGTTAATACAAGGTCCTCAGGAAGGAAAGAAGAAAAACAGTCTACAACGACGAAAAAGAAAGAAAGGGACATAATCCAAGAGGCGCCAAGCAACCGCGCGAACATTTGACTCCATGTTCTTCATTTCATTGTCGTTCTTCCTTATGTTGTAATAACTAACCAGTTGATAGTCAGCGCTGTGTCTTGTGTTCTCTTCGTCTCCTTGTGTCCTCGTCCCAGTCGCGCTGTTTTTCATCATGAACTCATACCAACTCGCCCAGTTATCTATCCTTATCCATGACCTCACCGGCTTCGGCAGTGCCGTTTACGGGCTGGTGCGATTTCATGGCCTGATACACGTAGTGCCGGCTTGCAATATGGGAAGAAAACAAAGATTGAAGACAAAGATTGAAGAACAATTTAAAGAACCAAAATTTATTAATCACAATGTCATTAAAATGACTAGTGTTTTTTGCAAAAGACTGAGTTAATCGCCCAAATGTAAACGATGAGTGAAAAAATGACCTTTTCTTGCTTCCTGACATGTTTGTAAGGTGTGAGCTGAAAGAAGAAAACATTATAAATTAAGTGGACATATAACCAGCAATATCCTTGCAGCACATTCGATATAATGCACAGAAGAACCTTGCTCACATGTTTTCTCGGCTGTTATGTTCACGGACACCGGTCCTATCGAATGTCCAAAAGTATATAGTATGTGTTTGAATTACAAACTTCATGAGTTGCCTTCCTGGTTCTTATGCCCAAAAACTGCCACGCAAGGTGGCCGGTATGACTACTTGGAACACATACCCTGTTCCTTTTGCTTTACTCCCTTTATTTCACCTCCTTGCCTCTCTGCATTGTGTTTCTTGCTTGGTCCTGTATGACACTAAGAGATTCAGGCCCTCACGACACCCCATTTTTTTTTACCACCTACATGCCACCATGTTCAAGCAGTGCTGATTGCATCAAGCTCCACTGCTTTGATCTGGCATGCAGGGTGCAGTGATTTGTTTGAGGCAGCTATGGTTTAGCTCGATGGGCTAGAATTTTTGCATCCTAATATTTCAAAATCTTTTTAACTGCAACTATAAACAACGCACCACTGCGATGGCGCGGCTGTCGGCACAGCACATGTGCAGACATGTCTGCTCACACGAATCTGGTTCCTGCGCATGCAGTGCCCATAGCTGCTGTGGGCAAATGCAAGCTTGTTTGTAAACAGTGCGTGACTCATAGTTCAACCACAATTTTAAGAAGTGTTGAAACAATTGTCAACCTGTAAAATAAGGCAATCTTTTTTACAGCCATAAAAGCTAAGGTGAAATAAACAGAGAGAATATAGCTTCCTGAAACATCTATAGCTATCCCAAGGGCATTATCAGTTGTTACATCTTCGCTCATGTCATAATCCTTTATTGTGACTGCATAAAGACGCAGCAGCAGGGTTCTACTGTATTTCACATAATGTTTGAATGTGCAATAGCTTTAACTTCCACAACACATTAGCCAACCATAGGTTGTCAAAATGAGAACTCCACAATAATGCAATAAGTATGAATACAATAATAATCCCTGGAAAAGGGGTACAAGGGGGACAAATGGGAATCTCCTTTGTCCCCCTTGTCCCCCATCTCCAGGGATTACTATCGTCATTCTTGTCTTGAATAAAAGGGTCTACTTGTGTCTCTTAAGAGAGGGAAGCAGCTTACCTGAAAGAGCATAGTGACCCCGGGACAGAAATCGTGAGAGGCTGTCCTTGACTTGCTTCCCCACATTGCCGTACTCCGTGAAGGTGTGAACTGAAAGAGCAGATGAGAATTGCACTTAAAAATGGTAATAGCCCCTAGAAAGCTACACTCAGGTATTGGTACTCTTTTCCTCATTGTCCAGTGCTGCCAAAACGGTCATTCATCCATTTGGATGGTGAAATTCGTTCACGTGCATGCAGCTTGTGGGCACTGCAATGTTGTCATTACGTCATTACTTCAATTGAATGTAATATTCACTTCACATTAGACAAAGATTTATGTATTACTTTTGATAAAATCTTTAGATGCATGGCGATTTTAACAGCAGCTTGGGGGGCGTTCCCACAGATGCACCACTCTTCAGTCGGTTTGGAGAGTGAATCTTTAAACGCTCACTCTTTTTATCGTACGGGAGGAAGCACCATCTATCCCCTAACATCGGAAATAATTTTCCTTTAGAAATTAAAGCTATGACAGCCACACAAGAAAAGTTTCGTACAAAAAAAATATAGACAAAATAGGGACAAAAAGAGTCCCAATATTTTTTGGTCATGGATCGCCAGTCAAGGGGTTAAGAAATAGATTGATCTTGTTTTTCAAAGCAAAAACATGCCAGGACTATTTTATAGTGTATAGCTCTTTTTACTGTGGTCATAATGAGGTGGCGTAGCCTTTGTCATTTGCCCAATAATGCTCAACAAACACAAAACTAAAACGAAAATTCTCGCAGACCAAGAGCCATTACTACAGCAATTGCAAGTTTTGGGCGTAAACATTTCGGCAGAGGCCTGCCTGGTCAGAAAAAAGCTTAGAAATTCAAAAATTTCCGTTCACACACCCGCATATGTGTTCCCTACATAAAGGGGACTAGCGAAGCGCTGTCATGTACGGTGGCAAAAGAAAGTATTCAGGTGTCCCACAAACCGGTATCAACACTTGGACGTATGACGCTGCGAATGAAAGGTCGTCCCTCTAAACAAAGAGCGCAGGGCATTGTATATTCAATTCTATGCCACCTACATTGGCGAAACAAAGAACTTCCCAGAAAGAATTCAACAACATAAAAACAATGTCTGCAAATTCGACCACGAGCGCAGCGCTGTTGCAGAGCACTGTGAGGACAATGACCATCGCACTGACTACACAAACACCCTCAGAAATGTTGAGACAAACTTCTGCCAGCAGCTTTTTATAGTCATGGCATATCCAAACAACACCAGGAAACATCAATAGGTCCACTGGCACATTGCCATCATGCTACGTGAACGAACTAAGCCACCTAACAAAGTAAAAAAAAAAGAGACCATCATCGTATAAGAAAACGAAGCTGCTGTCCCCTATCTGGAAACAGTCACCCCTGAAGAAAAAACCAAGCTGTTTTTGAAACGTTGGGACTTGTTGTAGGATTTGGTTGGCGATTTTTTTCAAATTCCTATGTATGAGTTTTGCAGTTGTTCGAGTCATCATTCACTTTTTTACCGTATTTACTCGCATAATGAACACACTTCTTTATTCGGAAATTGACATATATTTGGCGAGTGCGTTCATTATGCAGGGTAAATTTCTGCATTTACACACTTCGCAAAAATGTCATTTTAGGTGCCAGGTGACACGGCAAAGTACTGTGGCATGTCTCCACTGATGGAGGCGCATTGATGGCTGGTCATGGGTGCGCTACAATAACCATGTCCTATAATTTGAAAACCTTTTTTAGGGTGCTTTCGGTGTGCCTTCTGTCAAAGGAAAAGCGCCCTCCTAGTAAAAAAAATCTTGCATGTGTGAGAAATTTTTGTGTCCAATAAACGAATATGATCAAATAAGATCATACAAAAACCTTACAAGAACATAAAGAACAATATAGGAAATATATGATTATATAAGAAGTTATAAGAAACATAACAGAAGTTTCTTATAACGTCTATTATAATTTTATATTGTTCTTATATGTTTTTATAAGGTTCTTGTATGTTCTTATATGATCTTATGGGATTATATGCAATTGTTGGACATAAAAATTTCTTATACATAGAAGAGTTTTTACTAGCGAAGCTCACTCAGCATGAGAGTGACGCGACCGTCCTTAGGCCTAACCACTTTCATATAGACAAAACTTTTTCAAGATTTCACTGCCCAAAAGCGCACCACAGATGACCACGTGTTTGTTGACATCAATGCATTCGGTGGGTGAAACATGTCCGGGGCTGGGCAATTCCTCGACCCCAGCTATGTTAGGTGTACGCGCCGCTCGGTTTCATTGTTGATCACTTCCGCAACTACACACTTGCAGCCATGAGAGCGTGTGCTGCTATGCTTGGCCTGGCTTGACGTGGCCTGGCCGCTTGGCGGCGGAAGAAAATTGGCTTGGTGGCAAGCCGAGTTGGACGCAATTTGAGACTCACGGAGCGAGTAGATACAGTAAATAAAAACATTCTGAAAACTTCTCAGGTGTTCCTCAACTTCAAACGCACCCACCGGATCAATCAACCACCTCTCTTTCATTACCTGACGCCGCCTTCTGCACGTGGTTATGAGCGGGAGTGTAACACATGGCGAAAGATAGACATATGACTGGTCCAACGAGCATGTAGCTTCTACCACGCTATCAGCTGGTCATTAAACAGAGTATAGTGACGCAGCACAAAAAAATTAGTGCCATTTCAGAATGTCTGAAGGAGAACACACCCTCAAACATCCTGAAACTGTAGAGAGTTTCCTGCAGAGCCACTCGATTTGATTGGCCAGGCAGTAAATAAAAGATACACTCACCAAAGCACTGTGTCGCCCATGATAAGCCTGCAACTCCCTTCAGTAATTGCGAAACAACCAAAAAGCCACAGGAATGTAACACTGGATCCTGAAACAGAACAGCAAAATGCAGGTATTAACACAATATACAAACTGCCTCAGGGAGTGACACTTAAAACTAACTACAGTTATTTGGGCACCGTCTTTCTATTACAGATAATTGTGCGTGAGAATGTGCTGTCATTATCTTTCTAGCCCTGTAAACCTCTCCCAAGTCTAACGTCTCTGACGCTGGTTCCGCAAACTTTATAAAATCTGCCATTGCTCCATTATCAAGCTCTAGAGCAAGTGACAAGTTAAAATTTCAATGGTGGAGGCTCACAGGCATTAAGCACCTGCTTCAAGCCCCTCGGCTGTCGAGAAAACACTATGTCAACCGCTCCGAAACATAGGCTTCGTGCAGAAGAGAGATTGAAGTGTGCTGCTGATTCAGTAGAACTACATCAAATTCATCAACCATT
>JAZHYW010069162.1:0-11227 GCA_037355805.1 Ixodes ricinus
CTCTCAATTGTCCACTATAATGAAAGTGTTTATAGGCGAACATCGAGAGAAAAAATGAAAGCCGTTCACAACTCCCTGTAACGGCGAATTAGAGCGCAGGTCTTGAGGAGGAGGGAAGGCACGGGGGAGGGGGGGTCTCGTGACCGGGGGGGGAGGGAGTGGCGGAGTCACGTGGCCTGGAGGTCACGTGACCTCGAGGGGGGGGGGCGGAGAAACTTTTCCGCCAAATTTAGCGGGGAAAATTTTCCGCTAGATTTAGCGGGAAAAACTCCCGGCTAAATTTAGCGGAAAATTTTTCAGCTAAATTTAGCGGGGGAAATTTTCCGCTAGATTTAGCGGTGAAAATTTTCCGCCAGATTTAGCGGGGAAAAGTTTCCGCTAAATTCAGCGGGGAAAATTTTCCGCTAGACTTAGCGGGAAATTTTTCCAGCTTGGGGAAAATTTTTCGCTAAATTTAGCGGAAAAATTTACCCATCATGCACCGCGCGGTTACGCCGACGGCGACGGCGACGGCGACGGCGACGCCGCTCAAGCCGGAAACGGGCGCCTAAGAGCTGCGCTCTAAAAAAACAATTAAATCCGTTTACAATTCTCTGTAATGCCGAATTAGAGCGCAACTCTTGAGGAAGAGGAGGGGAGGGTATGGAGGGGAGAGTCACGTGTGACGTCACAAGTGTAAACTTTTCCTGCTAAATATGGCTGGAAAAGTTTCCGCTAAAGTTAGCGGTAACATTTTCCCGATAAATTTAGCGGGGAAAGTTTTTCGCTAAATATAGCCAGAAAATTTCCCCGCTAACTGTAGCTGAAAAATTTTCCCATCAAATTTGGAGGAAAAATTTTCCCGGGATGAGTGTAACGTCCCGAGGGTTAAATTTTCACGCTATATTTAGCGGGAAAATCTTTGCCCTTATGACGTCACATGTGATGTCACGTGTGACGTCAATATAGGAAACGTCCCATAATGCAACGCGCGGTTACGCCGACGGCGGCAGCGATGGCGACGCCGCTCAAGCCGGAAACGGGCGCCTAAGAGTTGCGCTCTAATATCGAAAGCCAACTATTGCAATGCTATCGATGGGGTTTTTATTAGTTGACGAAGAACGTCCAGGAAATGTCATGTTTGTCGGCAAAAGACGCTACTGATATTAGGGACCTCCGCATAATTATCGCGGAACAATCTAAAACGTATCGGCAAGCAATCACAAAACGGTAGAAATCCCCTTAAAAACTGATGAAAATAAATTATTAAAATATCTATTGTATTTAATTGAAAACTATGAATAAAATATATTGACTAAATAGCTGTCGAAGTTTTTCTCTTTTTTTCTGTTTTAGATTGTTGTTTTGGGGGTGTTTTCTTTACGTTTTATGAGCTCAATCAGAAAAAAAAAGAATATCCCTGTCGCCCTTGTCACCAGATGAGTCCAGTCAAGAGGTGTGGCGGAACCCATAGTTTTTAAATACTCATTCTCTGCTCTTATTTGTCGCTCTTGATAAGTACGCTATAGTTTATGTGACGGGGTCTCTATATTTAAATTGTATTTTACACCAACAGGTAAATATCTTCCTATCCACCTTTATTAAACTCTGCCAAAATAGAACGGAACAAGAAGTGGCAACATATCGTGGCATTCAAGCCTAAGTGCGTTCGTCAACAGCTAATTTCAGATTTTCGGAAATTAGCTATAAATGGACATGAGGAGGATGAAAAGCTCTATGATCCCCAGTAGATTGCTCATTTTTACCTTTCAGTGGTGAAGGATATGAAAAGAAATATCTGCCAATTGAATAATAAAGGAAACACAAGCGTGAAATAAACTTGTGAAAACCCTGATGATAAATGTCTCAGCAAAGGTTTCCCCTAGCTCTAAGACAAAAAACAAAAATCGGACTATACTGAATTGTTTTACAATTGCGGGCATACTAAAGTGTGAAGCCTGATATCGGAACCCCATGGAAATACAGAATGTGTGCGCAGGAAAACTAGCATACCGCCATTTCTGTTTTGCCTGTAAATGAATTGTACGAGAATGCAACTCTGTTTTGTTTCCTTTTAATGTCATGTTTATCCCCAAAACCAGGCGCTGTCTGCCCGTACATATCCGTTGTCATTCCCTTTTAGGGCAGTGCTTTAATTTTTTTAACACTCAATAGTTTTCTGAAAGCTGATTTTCGATAGTGTCGATACTTGACTAAAACCCAACTATTAATTGTACTAACAATAGTACTATCACTTACACTATCGCTAGTACTATTGATAGTTAACTATCGATAATACCATCAATGATACTATCAATTGTCAGTTATGCATAATACTAGCGACAGTCAAAAATCAATAGTAGTATGGATAATAGTATCGACAGTGCTGTATATAGTCCAGTATCGTAGTTTCCAACACTTTAGATAGTTTTGAAAAAAACAAAAACTATCAATAGTATCACCAGGCAATTTTTCGAAAGTTTTTGATCACTGCGGTAATTATACGGAAGGCAGATTTTCTCTTTAAATTTATGTTATAGATGATTACTAACGGAGGCAGACAATTCAACTGTATTAGAGAACGGATAGCTGGGCTAGTTCGTACGTATTCATAATATTGCCGCGCGCGCAACTGGCCAAGTGGGCAGCGCGCGCGTGGCCTAACGGCTATTGTGTCTGCCTCCCAAGCGAAAAGCCAGGGTTCGATTCCTGGGAGGGACGCATCTTTTGTTCATTCCTGCAATTTAATGTTCTGGTAAATTTGAGAATCCTGTTGGCTGTTCGAGGTTCGAATGTTCTACACGTCGAACCTCCTACGCCGTTCATTCCAAAAGCTTACGCGTGTATATAAGGGCTTCGCGTGGCGGGCCAAAGTCAGTTTCGCCTCAGCGTTCGATCCTACTATCTCGCCGACTTCGACGCCGCGACGCTCTGTTGTTATCTTGTTCCTTTTTTATTTTAAGCACGAGTTTGCCCCATTAAACATTTAGTTTCCTCAGTTATTCTTTGTCTCATCAACTCTTAATTCGTTACAATATAAACAACGCGACTGACTGGGACAAACCCTACAAACAGGCAACTGTTTGCTGGATATTGAAACGATATTTGATTGTACAAAATACATACTCAGGATGTAAAACGACATTAAATCTTGCAACGTTTTGTACCGATACCTTAATGACGGTTAAACCATAATGCGTTTATTCGAAAGCGTGAATTTCAAAAATATCAACGCAGGATTTCTTACGCTTTCGGCGGCTAAAAGGATGTCGGAATCACAAGGGGAACATGTAAAACGTGTTCCATTATCAATATCAACGTAGGGACCTGGTTGTTTCGGCAAAAAGGCGTTTGTTTCTTCATAGCCAAACCGTACTGCAGTTTGCACACTGTCCGCAAAAACATTTCATATTCAGGTATTAATTGTTTTAGAGTCTGTCTGCTCGATGTTTGTTTCACACCATTACAGACATATAGCAAACCAGTGTTCACTATATTCTACAAAAAACATTGAATTATAGCGCGATGTTTAATTCCTGGCAGGTTATCTAAATCAAAAGATATTATGCTCAGGTTTGGACAAATGGCGGCGCAATAAACTATGTGAGCACACTATATTATTTTGCAAAAGTATTGTAAAAGCCTCCCAATCATGAATTTGTCAAAACACCCGAAATGGCTGCCTCAAGTTACCACCAAGCGTGCAAACTCAACCTTGCCAAAGTGGCAAAGCTTGCTATATTCATGCGGGGGTACTCCAATTTACGAAATCATTTCGCCTATTTAAAGTTTCCCCCATAGCCGGAGATGCGTATCTCTGGCTATGCGATGCTTCAAGTCTAAATTTGACGGGTGACGTACGTCACCCGTCAAAATTAGACTTAAAGGGTCGCATTTGTTGTCGTTTTCGTTTAATCAAATTATCCATCACTTAGCAGAGGAAAGCTCCCATTTCAGTTACTGCTCGACTTGTATAACGAACATTTCCTATTGAAACTTAGACTACATACTTCCCCGTGCGCTGCAAATGATCCTTTTTTTTTTTCACGGAACGCCGTTCGAATCGTTTATGCGAAACGTACGTATCGCGCTGAACAAAGATTGATGTCCTCTTCGCTTTTAGAAAAAAGGTTCGATGTGCTATCGGTCGGTAAAATTTAGGTATTAATAACCTTTGAGTATTAGGCTTTGTTTGATTAGTGAATTCAAATGTATAATTTGCGCTAGAACTTTGCTTGGCATTATATATAATCGGTAAATTTGTCGACCGCACAAATATATACGAGGGGCGTTCATAAAGTTCGTATTATCGGCACAAAAAATTAAAGAAAACGGAACAAAACAGGCATCAACATGAGCGCGCGTCCCTCTAGTTTTCGCACAGTATAAACATCGCATGCTATAGTAGCTCGGAACGCCGCTAGGGAGACGAAACAAAAATGGCACCGCCCGTCGGTGCCAAGCACATGCAGTGATCCGGGTTTTTTTTTTCATTCGAAGGGAAGCAATGTCAAGGATATTCATTCCAATTTGGGAGCGTCGTTCGGCGACAACGCCGCAGTTTACGACACTTTTGGTTAAATGGCACTGACGCTTGTAGTGTAACCAAATAAGAAGAAAGCATTTAGAGGACGGGGACCCAGTGATTGCTGAAGTGGAGCGATTCCTGGACACTCAAGGCAAGGTGTTCTATAACAATGGCCTCCGGCATGTGGTGCATCGCTGGAAAAAGTGGGTAACTCTTGGTGGCGAACATGTAGAGGAAGTCTCAACTCCTACTCGAGTTTGATTGCTGAATCTCTATTCCTTCGTGACAATAATACGAACTTTATGAATGCCCCTCGTAAGGCCCTTGCAGAAGTTTACCTCGTTAAAAAAAAGAAACGCTCTATTCGGTTACGTTTTTAGGTTTCAGTGTCCTATCAGAACGCATCTCTGCGCCTCCAAGCTTGTACACCGTGGCCAGTGTACACAAACAATACTCCTCCATCGCATGATAGAAGTGTGGCGAAAGATGGCGAAATGAAACGCTGTGCTGTTCGAGCGACATTGAAAGATCACGCTTTGCCTCTTTGGTTCACCTGCGTCATCCGAAGAACGGGTAGCGGCGCAGCTTATAGTGCCGCGCTTTGATTATGGGGAGCAAGACCGCTAACGCAAAGGTGCGTTCAAATAGGAATCCGAAACCAAAAAAACACGTTCACGTTATTGCGTTTTTAACGCAGAATGTTTCTAAGGACTGCGATTCCCGAGGAAGGTGTGACGAGACGCCACGTATAAACCATTATGACATGTGTAGCACGTACTTTAGACGACAGTCAATACAAAGGAACAGATTGTACAGAAGAAATAGTAATTACTTAAGAAGAAAGAACAAATGTCTAAACGCGACTCGACGATATTCGAACAAACGACTACATGCATATAAGCCGGAAAATCTTTCACTAAACGGATACTTGCAAATATGAAATCCGACTCACTTTTCGAACCCGAACGCTGACGTCCGGGATTCGCGTTCGAACAATGAGTGGCGACAATTTTTGCGTCTACCAGCTAATCATTCCAGCCAGTACTCGGTCCTTTGACGCCCCGGCCTGCTCTCATCTCCTCTTCTCCATCTCTTTATATTAGTCTAACGAAACAAAATTAAAAGAAGAAAGAAAGAAATAGCGAAGTCCGCCACAAGTTCCAAATAGTGCCGCGGAAATACATTTTGTTTATACCAACAATATCCATAGGATTAAGACATTGATGCATTCTCAGAACTCCGTGTTACACATTGTATCTAAATTACTTGTTCAACATTCCGTAACAGTTTCCGTGGCTTCCCGCCAAACTTTACTCCCGTGATCATAGCCGCATAAACACATTCCGCGTTAAAAAATGGATTACATTTTTTTTGTGAAGGCACTTACCTCCGACATCATTTAATGCACCTAGAATGGTTATTGGCCAAGATGCGGGGCCACGGGCGATGGCGAATTCCTCCATGATAATGACGTAAAAAATACCGGAACATCGGTACGTGGACGACTCCAAGAAGAGCATCGAGGCTGCGATGATCACAGGAATCCATTTAGCAAATCCTCTTCGTTCCTTGAAGTTTGGAAGCTCCTCCATAGCTTGGGGCCCCAGTATGTCATGCGCCAACTGCACGACAAATGCACGACGCACAGTAACCACATGTAGCTCGAGTAAAATGGGCTCAAACAGGAAGTAAGCGTTGTCATCATACTAAAAGTTTTGAAAACTGAACTGAACAGAAAGGCAGCACGACACGCTCGTTTTCGGAATCAGGCCGAGCTTCCCACAACGTTGATAAAATTCACTCACAATTTTAACTTCTTTTCGTGCCTCGGGTGTTTTCATGGTTTAAAAAAAATCGATGTTACAATTCGAATTGAAAACTTTACCAAGGTAGTACAGTCGTCCGTAAGGTTTTAATGGTGAGAGTTTCACCTTCGTGGGATTTATTGAATTATGTAAGTCATACATTTATTGACGCATTTTGCGTTTTGCTCTCCGCGGTACCTTTTAGTCAGTCGCCGCTTTCAAATATAGTAATGACGCCTTGCCCGTGTCTAAAACCATTTTCTTTTTTTTTCTTTTTTACCTTATATTTACCATTCCACCGGAATCTACACATTTCTTCCTACAAAAAAGCTTTTGTATGTCGTTATTTTTATTTAGAAAAGCTGCCCTTGGGGAGCTTAGTGTGTGTGGAAAGTTGAGGGGGGGGGGGGCGGGGAGGGGAGGGGGGGGTCACCTTCCTTAATCCCCCCTGTCCTTTTTGTCTGCTGTTGTGTTTGGGCTTGGACCTACCAGAAGCCCATAATTTCTTTCTTGAGCTGTGTGTTCCCTTGAGTGAGCGGCATGTCACAAGAAACAAAAGAGAAAAAGTGAAACATAAAACACTGAGGCGCATAATTACTTTATATTTACCTTACGATGCTGACGACGTCAAAAAAAATAATACTAGCGCTGTATGTACTTAGTAAACATTAAAGAAAAAAAAAAAAACAGCACCAAGTTTGAAAGATCAAGAAATATGCACTGTTCAGTGCAAAATTCAGTCCCTGTTCGACAGGGGTCATTGTTATAATACATTTCTAAATATAGTTCGAAGCATTCAAATGTTTAAAAAGCCCGGTACAGCGTAGTAGATATATGTGATTTGAAAATGAGGCGGAGAGTGCTGGCTAATGTAGAAAAGCGATTCTTACGCACAAGGAAACCTTCCCGGTTATTAGTTTTGTTCTAGGTGTGCATTGCCGGACACTGTTAGCACGAACACGACTTCGGTGCTTTTTCGCATTTTGTATCGAAAGTGTGCTGACGGCCATCAAAATTTACCATTTAGGGTAACACCCCAGCTGAGCAGTTTCCACCACTATATTAGTCCTGATGACAGTCCTTCTATACTGAGATAAAAAGGAAACCGTAGAAGGCTCGTAGTGCGAAACTCGAAACAATTACCTACATAAAAGCTTTCGCGTTATTAATGTTTTCGAGTTTTTAAGCTAGTTTTATTTTCAAAGTAAAATTGTTTAACTGAATCAAAAACTCATAAAAATACATGGGCATTCTAACATGCTTCAAAGAATACAACTATCCTTATCCCAACACGTTGGTTACGAATAAAACTATAACGTTTTCTGGAATGTTGCTTTGAGCTACTTACAGACCTGCTGCTGCGCCGATTGATACCGGATGTTCAGTTTTGACCACGAGGAGTGCAGGTGCAGGTGGCAGATTCACAACCTTCTCTCTAGCAGCACGCCGATGAATACATCGAACTGGTCCGACCTTTCTATTCCAGCCTTATGGCACAAGTAAAAGCAACGAACAAGTGGGAGTTCAGCTGGCTATGACTCAGAGATGAAAATACTGAATTTCTCGCAGCTGCGGTGATGGTCGCTTTTCTAGTGATTTTTTTATTTTTTAATAAACATAGAGGGTGGTTAAACCAACGGGTCCCATGGCCCTAAATAAACCTTGTGCAGTGTACACGCTTGAAACAACAGAATATTGTTCATGGTTCTATTCAGCAAGTCAAGATATCGATTGCGATTCGTCAAACTGCCTAATTAACACCTATTATTTAGCAAACGTTTCAAATGTTAATTTTTACGAAAACACCCATCTTTTAAAAAATTTTATTCAAAAAATTTGAAATCTCGCCTATTTTTTTAGCTTGAAGTAGCTAGTGTTACACGACGTGAAAACGGTAGAAATGACGTGATGAAATGATTCTCAACATAAGTTCTACAACTTTTGTATTAAAGTGTTTCATCACCAAGCATAAAAAAGCTAGGCAATGTTATTAGCCAGTTTGGCCCATGGCCAAAAAATATATCGAAGTTATTGATACAGGCTTGTGAACAATAATGCGTTGGTTCAACTAACGTAGAGTGCATCAGTTTTTATTTTTATTTGTTTGTTGGCAGAAGTTAGCTCAAACGGGCCATGTATGTTGAGTAGTTATGTCTCTAAAGCTGGACTACGAAAAAAAAATTGCCCGGCAATCCACACGAAGTGTTGCGTTTAGAACCAGGGTTGCACACATTAGTGAAAAAAGTAACCGATTACAATTACAATTACTTCACTGTTAAAGGTAACTAATTACAATTACAGCTCTAAAAAGTAATAAAAAAATTACTTAAAGTAATCGATTACTTCCCACGTCACATTTCATTCAGCTTTTTTATCGCGGTAGCATAATCTTCAGGGTCTCGCGCTCAGTTGTTCCGAAAAAAGAAGAAAAGAAAGCTTTGACCGTCTTTGCTTAGAGCTAGTGAGTGATGTCAACACACCCAGTCTCTCTGTGAAAAAAAAATTAAAGTAAAATAGAATAAAAAGAATACTGTTTGAAAATACATTCCTCACAAGAGGCTGGATAAGGTCATTTTTCATACTCGGATGTAGTCTCCGATTGTACCAAAAGAAATTTACCCAGGAAACGAACCACTACTAAAGTGGTCTACTAATTCTCGGGGTCCGGTGCTAGTGGTTTCGAAAAAGAAAAAACAAAAACAAAAAACATTGATGGATTGTACAAAGCTGAGTTGACTTCAGCACATCTAACCCCTCTCTCTTTCTCCCCCCAAAAAAAACAATAACAACAACAACAAGAAATTGAGAAACGTTGTTATGCGCAATGTTGTAATCGATTACAGCAAAAAAATACTTGAATTACAAGGATCGCTACTTCTTAAAGGAAGTAATCGAAGCGTTACAGAATTACAATGAAATGTAATCGATCACGAGTAATCCATTACTTGTAACGCCTTACGTACAAGTCTGGTTGAGACAAAGGCAGCTCTACTGCTTATTTGACGATATGACGATGACGATCGATTGATATTGGACCAATCGAGCGTCAAACGGTGATCTGATATTGAAATGACGTAGTGTTGATTTAGCGTCGATACGCTGTTGATAAATAAATTATTTTAAGGTCGCGATGTGTTTTCCCACGATTTTCAGCGGGAAAACTGAATATGTGGTTAGGTCGCGTGACGTCAAATTTTATGCTAAATTTAGCGGAAAACCTGAGTCTGCAGGTTCCGTGACGTCAGTTCACGTGACATCAATTTTACCGCCAGAATTTGGCGGGGTAATCGAACTGGGGCATAAATCAGGTTAAGTAAATTTTACCGCTAAATTTAGCGGGAACCTGAATTTGTCTGTAGTCCCGTGACGTCACTTCACGTGACATAAACTTTTTCGCCAAATTTAGCGGGGAAACGTTTCGTTTACGCTTAGGCCGTCGCGAGACCGGGGTACGGGACACTAACAGCTGCCGCCGTAAAATATTATGAATTCGTGAGATACACCCATCGGTTTGGAGGCAACTAGTTTCAACTTTACAAGTTATAAAATACCCGAATATCGTAATGATATTGCAAGCATATCTAGTCTTCCCCGTATCATTTTTAAAATATTAAAGAGAAAGTTTAAAGAAAAAAATGTATCTGCTTACTTTCGCATTACCTGACACTATCCTGTTATGAGACGACGTGCTATTTACACTATTTATTACGGGCAACTTGCCAGATGAACATGTAACCTGCCAACCTACGTGTTCTGGTCCACTCCCCTAACCCTTATTCTAAAACTTCCCATTTTTTACTTTCTATTTTTTACATACCGCAGCTTGGAGCACGTGGAGGAAAACCTCGCGTTGGAGAACCCAGGAATTCTGATTTCAAATCCCACACGTGCCCTTTTTAAATTTAGGTGAGCTTCGTACCGCCGTTCGTGTACAACTGCTGCGTGACGCTCGTTAAAGTCCCCAGGCAATCAGTCATACTGCTGTGGTTACATTTTTTATCTACTGTGGGTGACAATGTCGCCTGCACTCTAGTAGTCTAAGCTACTGTTGCCTAAGCAACTAACAACTAATTTGTTGCGATTTTTATATTATTTTCGACTTGTTTTATTATCTATGCTTTATATCGCTAAAGTTCAGCACCTAAAGATGTAAAGCGTCTGAGGGCACTGCAATAATATTAAAAATTTTAGTGATCAATTAACTGATTTTAATTATTCTCATTTATATGCAACTTGAAAAAGGTTGCATATCGAAATCGAGTTTGAAAAGAAAAGGCTCAGTTTTGAGCCTTCGCGAACATGCAGCCTAATTAAGTAATAATGAGGCTCGGAAATATTTACAGTTGACATGAAACAAAAACACAGCTGTCTGGCTGCTACATGGACGGGCTTTGCGCCGCAACAAAATGTCGAGTTTACGTTCATCTCACTGAAACACAGTATTACCAGGACTTTCCGTGCAGGTGCACACAGTTGCTGAAGCTAGCAATCAAGGATGAGGCCTCGCGAGACTTGCTTAGCTAGTTGTTAGAGTGGGCCTGAAATCCCTAGTCGGAAAGCATGAATGTTTCGTGGGTTTCAATACTGCGACGCAAAGTGCGTTATATTTTATCTCCAAGTCTGCTGACTCAATCCCGCCCAACTCGCACAGCAGGGTCCCTTGTCTGACGGGTACTATACTTGTTTCACATCAAGTATGTACAGAGCGCGACACTGTTAGCGCGAACAAGCGATCGCCGGTGTTTCCAGTTTTTCTCTTTGAAACCAGGGGATGTCATTGAAGTTATTATTGCTACGGAAAGAGCTCATTTAGTTCTATAATGTTAGCGATACAATTTCGTGCTCGGTAATACTATTTTAAAGTAAAATGCGAAAATGAGCCGATGTCGTGTTCGCGCTAACAGTGTCACGATGT
>JAZHYW010069163.1:0-27581 GCA_037355805.1 Ixodes ricinus
AGAGCAGGTTTTCATCAGGGTGTCAGAGCCGAACCCGAACCCGAACCGAAAACCGGATCAAAACCCGTTATTTTCGACCGAACCGGAACAGGAACTGAAACCGAAATCGCACGCTTCATATTGAACCCGAAATGGAACAAAACAATAATCTGATGTGGGGTTACCGGTTCAACGAAAACGGTTCAGGGCCAGTTGTGTCAATAATTGGTTTAAATGGAAAAAAGTTGCGGGCTTATATTATTCTCATGTTGCCAAGACTAATCCTAACATACTGTGAGATATATTTACATTTCCGGTTTTATTGCATCACGTAATAAAAAATACATCATCGTCTGGACAGCTTCAGCTTTCCCTTGTTTCCTGGATTGATCCTGGCGGCGCAGTAGCGGCGGTGGCCATTTCAAAGCACGGCTGGCCGCTTGGCTGCAAAATGTCCATGGGTCGGAGAAGATTGCGCCGCCGTAGGCACGGAGGCCTACGTGTCCGCAAATGTTTGACCAAAAGATGGACCATAGTTACAGAAGATGAGCGATTTAGCCAAAAGAGCATCAAGAGGCACCAAGTGACCTTCCGCTTGAGTGCAGCGACACCCTGAAGCAAGGAGGGACAAGTACCACGCTACATCGGCAGTATAGTCTGACGGTCCATTTCAATGAAAAACAATATTTTCTTCAACTTGCTCGAGTGTTATCTTACAAAAAAAAAAAAACAAAAAAACACATGGACTGTCAGGGGCAACGTTACTCGGCGATGATTCGCCGTCGCGCTGACGCCCTGGAAGGAGGCCAGGGGGGAGGGTGGAGCGGGGGGGGGGGGGGGGGGGGGGGATGGAGGGAGAGAGAGAGAGAGAAGAAATGTGTCCCTTTATTTTTTGCAGGTTTGTCAGACTAGCAAGGCCAGCATGTCACCTGTTCAACCATTTTCTCATTTTGTTTGAGAGTCCTCTTTCATCGTCTTCAACTGAGCATTCGAGAAACGTCGTTCGCTGTGCTGGCATTACCGGAACTTTTGTTTGGTGGCTGACAGGCACAAACAGATATTGACCCGGTCTGTCGGGACTCCGGACCGGGTCATTCATTGTACCAGTCCCTGAGTCCACTGAGACCGGGTCATTTGCATAGAGCGTTGTTTGCGATAAAAAAATCAAAAGTGGCTAGACAAAGCGCAGCGTACGAATCGCGAGAGCAGTCGATGTTCCGCCGGAATTCGAAGCGCTGTCAAGGCGTGGTCACAATTCATTATACGTGCGTGTTCACGTGTCCGGTCGATTGACACATCGGCTACAGTCACAGCTTGAATGTATGCACGACCACCAACCCAACGGGAATTCTATAAACTACCCCAACTGTGCTGCTCGATGTCCACTGCTTCTGTGTTTTACCCCGGCACATTTGTTTCCTCTTGTAAATCCCTGTCCAGCCACTGTGGAGCATGGCTGTGCTGCCTTACCGGAGTGCCAGGACGGCATGTATAAGAAAACACGTGTGTGACGAGGCTAACTAAACCAAAACATATGGAGGGCAGAAGTCTGCTTAGATACTGCTTCTACTGTTTGCAAATTCAGGAACCGCAGCGTGTGATCTTGCAGCCAAGCTCCTGCATATTCGTTGCTTCGGAAAGCTGAGGCAAGGCACGCGCTTCGCCCGAACACTATAGATGGCACCGGCCACAAGCTCTTTTTTACCGCAGGTCCCAAGGACTCATCCCGGAGATACGCCCTTTCTCGGCAGATTTTTGAAATGCTGCGCAGCTGCGTGCACTGGAGACACCATAAAAAATGGAAAGCCAATCGCTTATATGTAGTTCACTTAAGAACAGTAATATACAAGTAATTTTAACCTAGCCTTGCCCATTATTGGTGTCTTTTGCGCACATCCACCTAGTGCAGACCCTTTTTCTATATCTGCCTATACAGGGAGGTAGTATTGGGATGGGTGTATTACGGCGAGTATCTCGCGCTCAGAAAGGACGCTGCAGGAAGATGCTCAGTCAATATCCAAAGGTCCGAATTAGGAACCGGTTCGAACCGGTTCGCGCTTAGTAAAAACCGGTTACCGGAGGGATATTGTAGTTGCGCTATCCCTAAGCCGGAATCGAACCGGAACAAAATACTATGCTACTGAACCCGAACCGTACCGAAATAATGAGCGGTTCGACACCTAGTTTTCATCAAGTGTAATCTAAGCAATGGATCATAATGATGAATCCTACCAAAGAGACAGAGGAGAATTAGTTTTCTGCGAGTGGAAGGGGAAAGAAGATTAAGAGATGACTTCATGTTAGTTACGCTGGCAGTGCGCTGATAATTTGAAAGTATAAAGCAGACAGAGCGATTCTGCACAGCCTCCAAGTCATTTATTAGCGTGACGTAGCCAGGATCCCAAATGGATGAAGCCTATTCAAGCTTCGAGCGGACATATGTAACAACTGTTTTTTTGTGATGACGGCGCGAGAAAGAAAGGTGTTTTTATATACTCAAGCATTCGATTGGGTTGACCTGTTATGTGATTAATGTAATGTTGCCATGAGAGGTTGTAAGGTTGCATGAACGCCTAAGATATATATATGTGAGTACAGAATCAAGCAAGCAATCATTGAGAAACTAATTTGGACAAGGTAATTAGCTACGCGGAAACTCTCGTTACTTGCATTATAAAAATGCGGATCTACATTCCTAGTGGCACACCAAGCAGTGATGGTATAGTTAAGGTCAGCTTGAGAGAGTTAGACTGTGGTCTCAAACTCATTTGAGTATGGGGGCCGAATAGCCCACACCGGGAAAGTCGAGGGCCAAAGTAAGACAGGAAGAAGGGGGGGGGGGTCTAAACATTTTACAGTTAAAAGACATCATGCTGTATGGTTTTTGCAAACTCAGTTTTGTCAGTGACATCATTAGATTTTATTCGTCTATATGACTACTTTGGGCCCGGACCTGATGTGATGATAATATTAAAAATGACACCGTCCCGCCAACGTACTGTCATCCTTAATAGAACAAGAGAGCAAGTACACTGTCGTTCCCGTTGCTCATTTCACTCAGGAAGTGACCAAGCTCAACATGTCTCTAAATCAACATTCAGTTAATTTGACAGTTCTTGCCTTCCTGAAGATTTCTATTACAACACTCTGAACAAATACTTGTCTATTAATTTAGATGCTTTTTTTTTTGAAGGCGAGAATCTTGAGCGCGGTGCTTTCACTTTGGTAGTTGCTCCATGCTGATCAGAGTTCGCGGAATTGTACATTACAAAAAAGCTGGGAAGCAGACAAATAAAGCGAAACAAAGGGTCAATGAACACAGATAAAGTATAAACTATGTGAATTAGTTGAAAGAGCAGAGCCACTTTTTGAGCGATAATGAATCGACGAGATGAGATCATGGCGCATTTCATTTCAATAGCTTTCGAGACACGGGAGCCGGGGCTCATAGCCAGGTGCCTGCGGGCCGCGTGTTTGTGACCCCTGAGTTAGAATGTCAAAATCGTTGGCTATTTTACCGTAGACAACGCAAACATCAGCAAAGACATAAGGTTAGAAAATAAACAAGTAGGTAAGTCGTTAATGTAAATAAATAAAATTAAATATTAGACCCAAACAGAGCCTTGGGGTTGCAGCGGTTTGCACTTGCTGCTGTCCGGTGCACAGTTCACATTCGATCAGTATGTTTTGACCGAATGTAGGAACTGTGTACCGTCGTGGCATTTAACTTCAGTAGAGTTCCGGGAAAAGATGACCACAAGCGGTTGATAAAAGAGGTCGTTAACAATATTAGGTCACGGGAACGCAGTTAATAAGCCGTCGTTTGGGTTAGACAACAAACTTCGGTGTTTTCTTAGGATGTGAAAAGTTCTGACCTTCAAGGTTTATGTCTGTAGGTTTCCGGGTAGAGGGAACAATGGGTCGTTCTTTTTCTTTTTTTGTATGTGTGTTACTGGGCTTGGGGTTATCAGTGTGTTTGGCGGTCGGGAAACGGGGGGGGGGGGGGGGTCAAAGATAAGAGAAGGGCATGACGCAGAGTCCGTTGTCATTGTTGTTTAGTCAGAGGTTACGTTGGTGGAAAGTGGCATTATTTGGGATTCTCACCCTCTCTCTTTTTTCTATTGTATTGAAGTGCCTATATAATGCAAACTTTGAAACAGCGCTAAAACACAAGAGACAAGAACGAGAAGTGGACGAACACGACGCTTGTGGTCAAAGTTTGCATTATATAGGCACTTTTCTTTTACACAAAGTTTGCATTATGAACCAACTAGCCCAACTTCACCTTGTTGCAGTTCATTTCTTTTACACAAAGTTTGCGCATTATGAACCAACTAGCCCAACTTCACGCCTTGTTGCAGTTCATTTCACTTTTACACAAAGTTTGCATTATGAACCAACTAGCCCAACTTCACGCCTTGTTGCAGTTCATTTCTTTTACACAAATTTTGCATTATGAACCAACTAGCCTAACTTCACGCCTTGTTGCAGTTCATTTCTTTCACACAAATTTTGCATTATGAACCAACTAGCCCAACTTCGCCTTGTTGCAGTTCGTTTCTTTTACAACAAAGTTTGCATTATGAACCAACTAGCCCAACTTCACGCCTTGTTGCAGATTGTTCATTTCTTTTACACAAAGTTTGCATTATGAACCAACTAGCCCAACTTCACGCCTTGTTGCAGTTCATTTCTTTTATACAAAGTTTGCATTATGAACCAACTAGCCCAACTTCACGCCTTGTTGCAGTTCATTTCTTTTACACAAAGTTTGCATTATGCACCAACTAGCCCAACTTCACGCCTTGTTGCAGTTCATTTCTTTTACAGCAAAGTTTGCATTATGAACCAACTAGCTTCAACTTCACGCCTTGTTGCAGTTCATTTTCGTTTACATCTAGCCCTTTTATGTGTTCTTCACACAGTTTGCATTATGAACCAACAGCCCAACTTCACGCCTTGTTGCAGTTCATTTCTTTTACATCGGGCCCTTTTACCTGTGTTCTTCACAAAGTTTGCATTATGAACCAACTAGCCCAACTTCACGCCTTGTTGCAGTTCATTTCTTTTACATCGGGCCCTTCTATGTGTTCTTCTACAAAGTTTGCATTATGAACCAACTAGCCCAACTTCACGCCTTGTTGCAGTTCATTTCTTTTACATCGGGCCCTTTATGTGTTCTTTACAAAGTTTGCATTATGAACCAACTAGCCCAACTTCACGCCTTGTTGCCTATATAACTAGGTTTCGGAAAATAAAATTTCAGCTGTGTTAGATACTTTTAGTGTTGTGTCGTTTACCCGCAGTCTGGGTTTTTTTCAACCATGTACAACGTACATCAGCTCGTTTGCGCCTTTACATTTTGTTCATCTTGATTTCTTTGAAGAACCGAAGAGCATTGAGGCGCCGCAGTTTGAGTGTAAGAAGCTGATGGTTAACTTCATCGAAAGCTTGTGCGAAGTCCAAAAATATGCGGTCGGTTATATGGCCTGAATAAAGAAATGTAGGCAAGGCGTTAGTTAATAAAAAGCAGTTGCCTTCGCGGGAAAAGATTTGCGGAAGCACATGCTGAGAGTGGTGAAAAAATTGATTAAATTCGAAAGTTAACCCGATTGTGAAGATGACATGTTCCAATATTTTACAAGGTACCGAGGTAAGGAAATTGGACGATAGTTACAGGGATTAAAAGTGTCGCCAGACTTATGGAGTGGAACAACTTTGCTGCTTTCCACTCTTTAGGTAAACAACCATCGTTAATAGACCTAGGGAAAAGACAATTTAAGATTATAGAGCTATATTTACTTTTGTTTTACAAAACTTCGAATTAATACCATCAATTCCACAAGACGATGATCGCTTTAAGCTTACATATGATTGCTCTAATTCCCACATGGTCATGAAGGATTGGGTTGCTGACTGATGAATTAGTAAATGAGTGAGTGAATATATCATTCAGTAATGAGGCGCAAAGGGGTTTGGTACAGGGTCACCCGATCGGTCGACACGTGATAGAATGTTGTTATTGGGGCACCTTACAGTATTCCAGAAGCGTTTAGGGTTAGTTGCCCGTAATGATGGAGAGCTGAATTTGAAAACGTGAATTTAGCTGCTTTCAAGGCACTAGTATGGACCTCAGCTGCGCTGGTATACGCTGACAACCAATCAGTATTAGAGGACTTTTGGTCGTACGGGAAAAGCCTAAATTTCCTATTAGACAAGCGTTTGAGATATCTGTTGTACAGGGAGCATTTGAAGTACGCAAAACAGTTTTAAGAGGAATATACTTGTTAATAAAATGCGTAACTGCAGATATAAATAAATTACATGATTCTTCAACCAATTTTTTTTTCGTATGCTATCAAATATTCATCGAGAAAGGAAGGTAGGTCAAATATCATAACTTCAAACTCTCCTTTGTTATAGTCTCTGATTGCTTCACGTTCCTATGTCCTCGAGTATAGGGAATGAAATATGTGAAGTGCATCAAATCGTGCTCACTCAAACCTGGTGTGGGAGTCACTGGTGACGTGATGTCTGGAGAGGATGTAAGTATCAGGTCAAGCAGTGAAGATGCTGTAAGTGTTACACGCGTTGGCTGGTTAACAAGTTGTGACAAACTGAAGTCAGAACATACATTAAGAAAAAATGACCCCTCACTGAAAGCAGGTTTAGAAAAGGGACAAGGGTGTGACCACCTAATAGTTGGAAAATTAAAGTCCCCAAACAAGAAAATAGGCACACCAGGAAATCGTACAGCCATATGACTTTAAACAATCATGGGGATTCACAGAGAAACCACTTGTTCACATAGGGGAATGGTAACAAGCACCTCAAATAATTTTCTTAAAACAAAGTGTCAAGCAGCACCAGACAACTTGTAAATTACGGGTAAGCGGCACGGAAAAACATTCAAAACATTCATTAACTGCTGTCAAGACACATCCACCCATTCTGTCCGTTCGGTCACAGCGACATACATTGACCTTTTTGTTACACTGGAATACCTCAAAGCGTCTTCCAGGAAATAAAATGGAATTCACTGTTAAAACTAAGCCTGTTTACACTTAAAAATGCAAATATTTCAATAGAAATTAGAGGCCGGGCGCAGGCGAGCTAGGGAAATTAATGATGATGAACGTAACTGTACACCACTGTCAAGTGTTTCCCTCCCCTCTGCCCACAGTCTCAGGTGAAATTCCACGGTATATGTAAAAATACTCTTCACTCCTCTTTGAGCAGGACGACGCCCTCATATATTTGTCGGTCACGTCGGAAGCTATTATGTCTCGGAGTGATTTACATCAAATATTACGTTCTCCAAGCCTATACAAACAACAAATGCATGCGCATTAGTTCTACCGTAGGTGAGCCAATCCCTGCGAGCTACATACACTACTACACTGTGCAACCGTTTTTCTATTTCTTGCGCATTGCGTACGTTGGACGCACTCCGCAGTTCGCGGTGATTGGCCCCATGCGTGCTCTGAGAAATTTTTATACGCAGGCATTTTAGGAATGCATCCTGTTAGCACCGTGTTTCGAGTGCTCCCGCCCCTCGGAAGCGTCGCGACTCTAGCAGTCCCACGCAAACCGACTGGACGGCTCGTTGTTTCTAGACATGTTTCCACCCTACGAAGGCCTAAAGTCAAAACTACAGGCTACCAAGTTCAATTGACCTTTCTGAATAACCAGCCCCGTCTCGGGGGCTGTCTGCGAACTAGAAATGAAGGTCAGCTTAACGTTCATCCACCAGTCAGGACCCATTGGCATCGTGCCGTTGTATCCGTTTTCATTGCATTTCATGCGCCAGACTACCAATGCTCTACGACGAATCGTCAAAAAAGACGAGAAACGCGCAAAGATAGAACAATGTTGGTCGTGCGAGATCGCGGGTGTGGGAAGGCCAGAGAAGAGGAAGTACGCATGCGCAGAGGCTTACTGGAACATGTCTATTGTTTTGGAGAGCGCTGCGGGACGGCGGAAAGCTCATCTGGAGAACTCACGCGCGGCAACCGAAGTACATCGTTAGCTGAGCAAAAGACCAGAGCGTTGTGCAGAGTGCAGCCTCGTTCGATTTCCCTACGCGCCCTACATCGGTATAGTAAAGTGCAGGGCGGTGCACTTCCGGTTGTATCTCAATACACATACCGGAAGTAGACTGCCCTACACTTTTCTGCACTGGTGCAGGAGTTGCAGGTAAACCGAACGAAGCTGCTGAGGTGGCTGACATGGCAACAGTGCACAGAAGGAAAGCGCACCGCAACTGCCAATGCTGCCCCCGATGTAATGTGAAGACGGCGCTTTTTTTTAATAGTTTCCGATGCTCTACAGCAGGGGCCTCAAAACGAACTTTGACTCGTAGGGGTGAGATAGCCCACTCCCGAAATGTCGAGGGCCAACATAGGGCGGGTCTTTTTAGCGACAACTAGAGATTTTCTAAAGAAGAAATCTCGTGCTATTTGCTTTTTGTAAAATAGCTGTTTTGCCAGTGCCGTCTTTAGCTATGATTTTGTCATACGGTTTAAGGGCATGGTTTCAATTAGAAAATTGCTTAGCATCGAAAAACGCTAAATCAACAAATTGCAGAACGATGGAAGGCACGCGCAGCATTTTACGGCTTTCTGAAAAAACGCAAAATTCGACGGGTTTTTAAGTTTCGATTTGCTATCGGAGCGCATCTCGGCCCCGACGGCACCGCGCCCCGTGAAGAAATATTGCAACCAACCTCTGCCGCGCTGTCCTCGCGCAACGCAGCAGAGGCTGGCTGCACTATTTCTCATTCTCCACGGGGAGCGCCGTCGTTATGAAGTGTCTGAAGGATGAACAAGCACTACAAGAACTGAAGATGGCCCAGTTAGACGCGGGACAACCACCGCCGCGTCTCGCACAGAAATATAAAGATGTAAATGAGCGCAGATACGTCACAAAAAAGCCAGTGTGCCTGCTTTCCCGCACAACACTGGAGAGCCAATCATCGCAGCTTACGGAGCAGCTCAGCGAATGACGCTGCCGAAACATATGTTCAGACTAAAAAACGCAGTCTGAGTTGTGACGATGAGCAATGCGAGCGTCATCGTTTTGCATTGCTTGATGTCATAATCGTTTTTTTTTGTGTCTAAACATATGTTTCTAGCATTGTCATTCGCTGAGCTGCCTCCGTAAGTTGCGGTGATTGACTCCCGAGTGCGTTGTGCGGGAACTAGACGCACTGGCTTTTTCTTAGAGTGTATATAGAGTTCTAGAGGAGCACTTTACCGGATCTCCCCTCAGCACGCTTCAAATTATTGCTAGAATATCCGGTTTCGAGTTCCCTGCAGTAATGGCCTGTGCAAGCTCAATAGAAACTGCATTTGTTATTTGTTCTTCCTAAACCGTGTCGTGGCATCCAGTTATATTTAATTTCAATTTGAGCGCCATGTTTTGATCACAGCTGCCAACACGGCGTTAATTAATTCATAGGAGTAAACAGGAAACTCAACGCAGTGACTCGAGTGTTCCTTGTGACGATTATTCCGGCTTGAAGACGATTCCTCGTACGAGATGCCCTGTGACGAGTTGGCCTCCTTGACGAGTTCACCTATCGACCAGCTGGCCAGTGACGACCGGGTTTGTGACGAGTTCTTCTAGACCCATGTATTTTATATCAACCTTCCCAGCAATGAGGGGAAAAAAAAGCTCGAAAAGCTGGGGATCATGCGTTCATGCTAACAGTGCCTCGCTTTGTAAACGTGCTCGATGTTGTTTTAGCACTCATGAATAGGGTTGAGTTGCGCTTCCACGGGAAGACACGAAATATAATCGGCGCGCTTTTTCCTCTCACCGAGCGCGGCGACCTCGCTGCACGGCGACGACGATTCATGCGCGGACATCCCGTGACCTTGCGCGCCTCTTAAAACGATTCCTTGACCCCCCGCGTTCACGCCGCGGAAGAAGCCCTTGGTCTGAGCGTCGTAATGGAGACTGACGGCGCCTTTGGAGCTGGCTTATTTGTATCACTAGCCGGAGTGGCTGACGCGCTCTCCGCAAGGAGTGTCCCTTAGCTCTGCGCGACGGTAAAACGCACACACAACATCGCGACGTTTTGTCGGACTCGTTAGAAGCCCTTCATAACAGCAACGTCAGAAAACGTTTGCCTATCGAATTAAATTGAATTGAATTAGACATCGTACAAAAAACACGGTGTTCACCGCCGACATGTTCGAAGAATGTTTACTTTATACATGTGTCTGCTTCAGACATGTCTGCAGATACGTTTTGTATCACTAACGTGACCATTATACACTGAAGAAACACGCCTGCGTCTGCAGACTGCCTTTTAGTACAGACTTGGGAAGTAACCCATTACAAGTAACGGATTACTTGTAATCCGTTACTTTTTCAAGAAATTTTGTAATTGCCACGTTACTTTTTTCGGAAGTAATTTGTAACGTAATTTCGTTACAAAATATTGGTAACGGATTACTTTAATTACTCGCTACGTTTTTAAAAATATGAGCATAATACAGCAACTGGAGCAATACCAGTAGAACATTCAGCAGCATAAAGAGAGCAAGTTCAACAAAATAGAAAACATCAGGAAGGGAGAATAGCCGAAAAGAAAACACGATTCTTTGTACGACCGGTCACTAGAACCACTAGAAAAACGGGCAAGGCATGTACAAATATACGAAAGACAAAGATCAAGTAAGGCAACGCCGAGTAGGCTCTCTGTCGCCTTACAACGTGTCTTTTCTATTTTTCTTCTCCCGGGCAGGAGAAGCTCTTCGTGTTTTTTGGTTTTGTCTTCTACACCGTTTCATCCCTTTCCGACTTCTTCAACGTCTCCCGCCGCCTGCACAGACATCAAACGCGGGTCAGTACCCTCTCGATTCGCGGGTTCACAACTCACGTAAGAGACGATGTAGCTCGCGCGATGGAGTTGAATTTTCTTTGTCTTTGATTTGCGCTACTGTATTCGAGCACGCTCTTGAGTCACGGCTGAAAAGCGCCCTGCACGAGGCTAAGAGCATCGCCTTCGAGGGCACGGAAGATACTTCTTTTGGTTTATTTGTCGGGGCACAGTGGTCGAGTCCACTCCTCACTTTACAGTCAACTATATCCTTAAAGGGGGGGGGGGCGGTTAGGCCATCTAAGGAGTGTTGAGAGAGAGAGAGATAGATAACGCCTAAAAGTGGCGTGATCCTCTATTGTTTTGTGAGACCGATGACCACCGCTTCTTTCAGCTCAATGTCCTCCCCTCCCTGGCCTCCACGAATATTAGCATGAAAGTGAAAAGCGATGAACGATCAACCACCACTTTTTTCTGACTGGTCGAGTTTTCCGTCATGGAGTGTCCGCGTCGTCTCCATTGACCTATCTTAATGAAATGTTCAAAATTCAGGGCATTAAGGAGGCCGGGAACCCGGAGCATCAATCCCATACCTTGCTTGCCAAAAAAAAAAAAAAGTTGTCATTACCAAGAACAAGGAACTCTAATCAACGGAAATACACCAAAGTAAGCTAGGACACCTGAATTCTGCATTGGCTATACATTGTGACGTTAGAACCGAGCTTTTTTTTTCTTGTGAGTAACAGGCGAAACATTTGAGTTCAAAGGGAGCTTTCGTAGATCGCTTCTTTAGCTCCGAATCTCGTAGCTGGGGTAGACGCTGCTAATGAGCATGCGCACCGCTAGCTTTGTCTGCACAATTCCAGGGATCATTTCCGGAGGCCGTAAGCTAGCGGGATGGCGGGTGTGGTTGCAGCTTTTGGTGCCTTGTCAGCTCACAGGTGAACGGAGTGCACCTACACTCTTTTTCCTTAAATATAATATTTTGTTTTTACAAGGACTACCATAATACGGGCGTATAGAGAAATGAAAAGTAGTGTTGCAGAACATTTTTTGAAAACTATCAAAATTGTTTTCTATTTTTTTTTCTGGATAAGTGTACGGAAAAAGTAACGTGAAAGCATTTTGTAAAGTAATGAGTAAAGTAATCCGTTACTTTTCAGCGAAAGTAATTTGTAGCGGTAATCCATTACATTTGAGGCTCTGGAATTTGTAATTGTAATCCATTACATTTTTCAAGTAACGAGCACAAGTCTGCTTTTGTATGATGTATTAGCAGTCTGACCGCGGCCTAAAGGGTTTCTTGTTCAATGCCTAGCAGTTGGTTCTGAGCGGCGATCATACACTCCCAGAAAAAAGGTGTAGTCTTACACCCTCTTCGTCTCATGTAATACACCCCCAAACTTTAGTTCCACGTATAGCGCACTGGCGTCAAACTGACGGCCTTAGCGTTCACGAGGGGCTTGATAACGGTGCGATACAACTTATTAAACAGCTAAAATACGCTTCAAAGACTACAAAAAACAACAAGAACACAGGTTTCTGCAGTAAGGCCAAAAAAACCATGAGTATTTTTTTTGTTTTGTAGTCAATCACGCGTACGAGCGGTGACCCAAAAGTCACCGGAATGAATTTCTGGAGGGCGGGCCGTTCGTAGTACCAGTCTCCGCCGCTAGCAGCGCTTAGCGGCACCCGCACTAAGTCAGTTTGCCGATCGGCGTCGTCTGCTAAAGTTCTAGCGGCATGTTGTGATTTTTTTCCCAAGCGCTTCAAAGTGATTTCCTTGTTTTTTTCGATGCCTGATTTGAAGGAACGGAACGCGACCGTTAAATTATGTTTGGTTTTAGGAAAAACGGCGGCGGAAACTCTTGTAATGCTTCAGAAAGCTCACAGAGAAGATGCTATGAAGAAATTGCAGGTATAGTGGTTTTTTAGCTTCAAGGCAGTCGAATGATTTATTGACGACCAAACTCGTTCAGGGCGACCCTCAACCTCCTCAACTGATGAAAACATCTCGAAAATTCGGGCACTGTTCACTCCGAGTTTCTTCCTCCAGGTGAAACTGTTATTCTGGTGTTTTACCTGGGAGTTTTGCGACGCTTGGCACTTACGACTGTCCCGATCATCTGCAATGCCCCAGCATACATCCTTGTTAAACAATATTAAGAGGGCATGAAACCGTTTTTCCACCCGCCCTATTTCCCAAACCCCGCCCCGTGTCAGTTTTTTCTGTTCGCTCGTATGCAAAACGTCCTGAAAGGGCAACGTTTTGTGGATGTGAAGGTCCTTCAAATCACACACTGCATAAAGAGGGGAATGATTTTGACGCACTTGGGGAAACAATTCACAGCATGCCGCTAGGACATTTATTACATGACGCCGGTACGCAAACCGACTCGGAAGGGATGCCGCTAAGCGCTGGAAAGCGGCAGGAGCTGGTACTACGAACGGGCCATTCGTTCAGTACCAGCTTTCCTCCAGAAATTCATTCCGAATACCTTTTGGTCCCCTCTCGTACAGTTAGCTGTTTTAATGAGTTGTACCACTCGTTTATCAAGCCGCTCGTGAAAGTTGGTACCGTGGGATCGACTTCAGTGCGCTGTACGTCGAACTGAAGTTTTGGGGTGTATTATATGGGACAAGGGGTGTAACACTCACCCCTTTTTCTGAGAGTGCAGTGCCAAACTGTGGGATGCCCAATCTTCAATGATATCCATTGCGTGTTGATGCTTTGTGTCTGCATGGTGGTGTCAATCATGGGGTCTTTATTGTTAGAACTCGATACACGTCATCGGCGAAGATCACCAGTAAATATACATAATATATGACTGGCAGTCTGCGGGACTTACATGGAAGTACAGAACGCGACACAGTTACCTGAGAACGCGGGATTATTTTTATTCTCTCTATTTTTCCTCACAGGTGAAATGACAAGTGAAAGGGGTCGCGTGCGTGTGTATGTGCAGCAACACAGGCTGCAAAATTTGGTTTAGGCACTTTTTCGTGTGGGTAAAAAAATAAAAGCCGATATCTTGTCGCACTTTATTATGCAGGACACAGCCAAAGGAATGTTTGCCAAAGAGCGTGTCTTGCTTGTTACATGCGAAGGCAACGTTGAAAAGCTACTTATTATTGGAAGTGCGCCAATAGTAAAATTTAAACTCGAATCGAATTCTAATCGAGTACATAGTACCAAATAGTGACCAAAATGCCGAATGTCAGATCTAATTCGAGTACCAAAAACTTTATTCGCAATGTCCACATGACTTTAAAAAGCGCATAAATGTAAAAAAAAAAAAAAGTTCAGCTTTTTATTTTGGTGAAGAAGGAAGAGCAGCGGAGCTGTAGCTTCTGTTCTCGGCAGTGGCTTTCCAGGCGAGTGATCTGCTCTTCTTTCGCAAGAGAATCTGAAGCGCTCGACGCAGTGGAACTTTAGGCGATAGCGGCTTCGCGGCGGTTGCGGAGCCATTCGCGCTGCTGCGCACATCGCCGCTCGTTCCGCTCCCGCTCTTCTTCCTCCGAAGAAAGGTTGCCGCCATCTATAAGCGACGGCGGCAACCAGTTGTCTGGTTGCCGCCGTAGCTCATAGATGACGGTAGCTGTCCATAGTTCGGTGTTATAATTTCTAATCCGTCGGACACGATCCTGGGGAAACTAGCCCTTAACAACTCCGCTGTAAAAAAAAATGTTTTAACTGAATCGCAGGACGCGTGGAACGAAGAGAGGCACTGACACACGAAGAAAAACGTTGTGTGAATACGCAGCATGCTGGATGAATGGGCGGATCTGGATGAACCAATCAAATCGGGCGACATCTTGCGCCCATCGGTACCTCGCTCGATACCGCGGTGAACGAATGGTGAGCGGAAGATTCAATAGGGACTTTCCTAAACCCTATATTGGGGACAAGTTTTCTTGGCAATGAAGCCAAAGCTATGGGTACCCTTGCACTCGCGCACATTGAGCGCCGATCACAGCTGTGCTCGCGCGGTCTTCACTTCTCCGGAAAGGCCAGAAAAAGTTGTCGTCGAGTTATGGTGGCTATACGGGGTGGGTGTGCCGAGCTCTCCGCATTCTTGCGATAGTTCAACGTACCGCCACTTCATGACGAAAGAGTGGCGCTGTAGCCAGGCTACCGGTGAATTTCTGCTCGAAGGGCACGAGAGCGTCGTCGCACTGCGCGTGCTCATGCAGGATGCACTGTACGCGTGGTGCCATTATGCGCCGCACGATGGCACCAGGCGCAGAGCTACCGGTGCCATCGGCGTCATAAACAAGTGGCACGCTATCGATGTTCTGTTCGGCACATCTCCTTACAGCCACCATAGTCGAGCTAAGCAGCAGTATGCGGGCCTCGCGACGCACGTGCTGAATCCGTACTCAACGTGACGGCACGAGCTCCCGCTGAGACTAGAAGCTCCGCCTTCAGTGCGAGCTTTCTGCCCTTGCTAACACAAGTGTGAACGCGCAGGCACGCGCAACTGAAGCACTGCGGAAGCCAGCGAGCTCGCGCTGAAGGCGGAGCTTCTAGTCTCAACGCAAACCTCTTTCGAATGACCTACGAAAGGTTCCCAACTTTCGCTGGTGTATGTATTTTCATAACAATTTTTTATAGTATGGACGTAACTACCGAAAATAAGTATGTTGTGCATAGATGTGGCTGCAGGTGAAGCTAAATCCTTGAATGGAAAATGGCGACGCAAGAAAGAAACTCTTTTTTGTCAAAATGGTTCGTTGGACAAGGCTTCTGAATGCAGGTTGATTTAGATCCAACACAGGCCTGTGATGACTATTTCGCCACACGAACAGCGTTCATAAACAAACCTGAATTTGTTTTCAGCAGTACTGATACTCCATGTACTGAATTATTTGAAAACTCGAATACTAAAAATTCTAAAGATAGAGTGAATTATTTGAACAATCATTATTCGTTTCGAAATCAAAACTTGAATACTCTCACACCTCTACTTCATATCTGAGGATAAATAAACTCTTCCGAAAATACCATGAGACCTTGCGGTTAGCCCACACTGCACCGCCTGATGCGGGAAATTGTGGGTCTGTTCTATAGCCTCCTCTATACTCACAAAGCCTGGCAGTTCGAGGACGGAGCCATAGAGTGCCCGTTACCAAATTCGGAGCGCGAAAATCTGGTAGGACAGAGCATCAAAGAGCCATTTCTCGGGGAACCTGAACGTCAGCGAACAGCTTTTGGAGCGCCGAGGACCCGAAACACACTTGTTCGCTCGGGAGAAGTGTGTTTCGGCGTCTCGCCGCAGCGGGGCGCCAGTCACGTGGCTCTCCTCTCATCCGTTGTCTGCCGCTTCACATTTTTCATTTCGGCGGCCGCTTCTTGTGGCGATCTGCCAGGCTTTGTCAGTATATAGGGGGCTATGTCTGTTCCTACGTACGCTAGGATGTACTCGTACGCCCTTAGCTCCTGCAGACGGTGCGATTCCTTATCTCTTAAAGGAGCCATGAAACGATTTTTCTACTTTCGCTAAATACTACTTAGAATCACTCCCTAACGTTAATAACTGAATAAACTTGCCTTAGGTTTTCTTTCGAGGCAATGGCAGTTGCCAAGAAAATGCGAGAAATATGAGCATCGTTCATCCCCTCAACTCGGAGCCAGAACGAGCGGCCACGTCGCCTGGTGCCTATCCTATGCCGCCAACGTTAATCATAGCCACGCGCTGAGGTTGGCAAAGTAGAAAACGCGTGCTGAGCTCCAGGCATTGTTAGAGTTCGGCTATTCTCATCACCGCAGTGGTTGGACACGAGCCACTACCCGAGTGTCCGCCGAGGCATTGATTGTTACGGGCCGAAGTCGAGTGCTCACGCAGTTCTCGTGTCCTATTCATGAGCCACGCTCGACTGTCGTCAGGCGGGTGGTTTCGATCCCACAATTACGTCATCGAGCTTTGCGAAGGCAAGACTGAAAGAAATAGTCCCCTTTTATCCTCGAAATTTCACCGCGACGAAGAAGCTTCTGAATCAGTGGGGGTCTGTGCGAGTATACTTGGGCCAGAGTAGGACCAGTACGCCTCTTCAAAGTCATAAACATTCCAAGCCGATATCGTTTCATGACCCTTTTAAGGCTTTGGTTAAACTCCAACGTCAAGCGCTAGCAAACGCGGCGTAGCGCAGCGCACACAGATACTGATTGGTTGCAGATATCGAGTTCCTGCTCGCCGGCCAATGAAAGCGCGCGTTCTGCGCTACGTTGCGTTTCTCTGCGCTGAACGTCGGAGTACAGCAGGGCCTCATCTTCTAGGTGGTGATGCCCCAACCCGCTGCTGCGAGAGTTTCAGTGGACTGACCGGCTGCGCAGCAAGCTATCGCAGGGCAGCTGCGTCTGCTGTCGTATCCACCTCCGCAGCTGTGCCACTCAGGACCGCGGCGGTCCCGAGCTTTACACGGTTATGACGTCACCACGCAGAAACCGAGGGGGCAGATATAAAGAGGCGGCAGACGTGCCCGTTGGAGAGATGCGCGTTCCAGGCTCCGTAGCCAAACTAAACCAAGTTTCAGTGCCTCTTCCGGGACGCGAGAAGCGTCGGCACAAAGGCGGTGTCTTGAAGAGCGAACACGATTCCTCTTTGTTGCTCTCGCCACAACAGGAACGCATCGCCGCTTACTTTACCATTTGCTCGCACTGTATGCAGCGTGGACGTGCGAGCATAATGATTTCGTCTGTCACAGCGGAATTCTCGATTCAAAGGGGAGGGGGGTAATCGTCGCAGCCTCGACGTCCTCGCCACATGCGACGTGGATGAAATGGGGGCGCTACTTTGTGTTAAGAGGCATCGGCGTATTTTCTCGATCGCGTGCTGTTAAAGTCGCGGTCACACTGCTAATACCTCGAACAAAAGACTGTCTGCAGGCACTGATCATTCACTATGCTATGACGCTGCCTGAATCACACTGAGTGTTCACAGACATAATTCTGTCATCTGTCTGACATGAGCACCTTGTCATTGTATCGCTATGAGCACTGAGACTACGCTGCTATAGACCATGCGACTACTTGAGATATAGTCGCGCAGTTCATACCCGCTCATTGGTCCTATGGCAGGTCGCATGTTTTGACTCAAATCGCCCGTTGTGTTTCGACGTTTGCTGGAAGTTCTCTGAAGGTCGTAGTGCCTTTGGGGGCAAGAAAGTTTCGCAGATATGCTTTGATTGATTGATTGATTGTATTCTTTATTTCAGACAAAGGAGTTGGAGAGCCACGGAAAAAAGAAGTCTTTTGACTGGGCTTTAGCACCTCTTTACAGCACTCAGCGAAAAGAGAAAAAGAATTCCTGCAGAAACCACTATTGTTGGTTGCCAGTGAATTGCGATAGCAATCGACAGGTTTACCTCCTTCTTTCGTTACGAGGCCACGGACGATGTCGAGGACGACGTCCTAGAGGACGTCGTTAAGAACGACACCTGGGACGCCCTTATGGACGACGTCGAGGACGACGTCCTAAAGAACGACGTCAAAGACGACGTCTAGGATGACCTCTAGGTCAACCTTATTCTTATTCGATTATTCGACGATATGACGATGACGACCGACTGGCATTGTGCCTATCGTGCGTCATACGGTGATCTGAATATTCAAATGACGTTGCGTTGATTTAGCGTCGATACGTTGCTGATGAATAAATGATTTTAATGTCGTGATGCGTTTTCCCGCCAAATTTAACGGGGAAATGAATTGGTACAGAGGTCACGTGACGTCAAATTTTTTGCGCTAGACTGAGCGGGAAACCTGAATTTGTTTGTAGGTCTTGTGACGTCAATTTTCCCGCCAAATTTAGCGTGGAAACTGAATTGGTGTATAGGTCAGGTGACGTCAATATTTTTCGCTAAATTTAGCGGGGAAACTGAATTGCGTACATATTTAACGTGACGTAAATTATTCTGTTAAATTTAGCTGGTGAACATGGATCTGCCTGTAGGTACCCCTGACGTCAGGTCACGTGACATCAATTTTCCCGCCAAATTTAGGGGGAACTAAATTGCGTGCATAGGTCACGTGACGTTAATTTTTCCGCTAAATTTAGCGGAAACTTAACGCAGGAAGCCAGAAAGTCCCACGAAATCAGAGGGGGGGGGGGGGATGTTTGCTAAAGAATGCTATCCCATTAAAAAAAGACAAAACAAAACAACCTTGACAAATCACCTATAAGTATCAGCGGGATATCGGACACAAACAGAATAATGCGTGGGCTTTTGTTTTCCGACTTTAGATGAAACCAACCTAGTAGTCGGTGACAGGTCAAGAATGCAGTGGAAGCTCCTCCCACCTGTTTCCGCTTTAGCAGAGCGAACGCTGGAGAGGAGGCGACCTCCTCTCCAATGTTCGCTCCGCTGAAGTGGAAAGAGGTAGCAGGAGCTTCCATCAGCTCCGGCGCGGTTACTCCCAGAAGGCTTCGCTCGCAGCGTCTGCGTCCGGCTGACGGTTGGCCCCGTTCGCCCGATCGGTGTGATCAGAAAACTTCGTTCAAATAAAAATAATACAATAATCCGATCATCACCCATCTGTATGAAACATATATTTGCGTTACTGTACCAACCCAGGAAGCTCTCTCAGCGCATTATTTTTGAAACTTTACATTTCGGTTCATTGTCCTTTTAAATCAACTTGTTTTTGAAGTTTCGGGGGTAATCAATGTTGCGTTTTATTGATTATATTATTTTTAGTAATTAATATATTTCTTAGGTGGCCCACAACTCCGTGTACTGCGCCTTGGTCGAACGCGACCATCAAGACGAGACTGAGGGCAGACTTGAACACCCGATTCTCGTCGATTTTCATGCAGAAAAACATGCCACATTTTAAACGCAGAATTTTTTTTTAAAGTGTATTTTGTTTATTTATAGGTTACAACTGCAGCCAACGCTACAAGCGCGAGAGCAGGATATCTCGACTTTGAAACGTTTTTATGCAGAGCGATCGCTCTCGCTAAAATTACATGTCCCGGCCGACTCCCAAAACGGGATACGCGGGCTTGATCGTGCTTCTAACTTTGGCTGCAGTCTCAGCTCATGTTGCTCAATGGCTGAACAAAGTGTTCGCGACTCCAGCGACCTATAGGGGACGCCACTATCGGGCAAATATGGCGGTCTAATGCAGGTCGTGGCCGTGCCATGTGCCAGCTCAACGCACAACGCTGGGGCATCAGCGAGCAAGCATTGGACTCAAAACGGCTTGCCACGCTTTTTATCTTCCACGTTTCGAACCTGCGGCGATGTGTTGGAGCAAACGAGCTTCCAGAGGCTTGACTTTCTTTGAGGAAGCGATGAAAGCGCTGCTTACTGTTCTTCCACGGTGTTGATGAAAGTTGATATACGCAGAATGTCTGCTTCATGCGGTTGCATTAGGTTGCGTGCAGAGCAACCTGGGAACAAGTGGATACTACAGTTATGACAGAGGCACCAGGAAAACTGTTCTGTCGCGCAAACCACCGACAACAGGTAATCACGGAAGCCACAAGCGACGAGCAGAAATCGCGAAAGGACCGGTTCCGGCCAGTTCAGTGTTTTAGGGGCGAAGCTCCTTAAGCCGTGGGTCTGTCCCTCCCTCTGTATGTAGCCACTTCGAGGTTTAGTTTATGAATGGCTCAAGAGATGGCGTGTTCCGGAATTAACTTTATGTAGAGAAGTTGACAGATGGCGCTTAGCGCATGCCATAGAAGGCACTTCAGCGTCGTGGCGCTGCTCGTACAGGCGAATGCCTGTAACGAGGCCAGCGCTCCCGGGGTTTCTGTGATGGCCAAAGTGCGGCGCCACTACGTAGGCTTCTTTGTCGTACGTCCATCCATACAAGAGAACTACTGTTCTCTCTCTATTCAACAGGCCCCAGACTTCTATGCGGGTATTTGCCGCTACATTTTCGAGCGCTCGAGTTGGATGTGTGCTATTGGTTACCATACTAGTAATGACCTATTCTTTGTGCACCCTCGTACCTAGCCTCGCTGTCCCCATATCCGGTGTGTGGGCCAAAAAAAAGCAAGAGATTACAACGTATAACACGTAAAAAAATATAGTGGAAGCAAAAAAAGGAATTATGATTAAAATGTAAACACTTTCCACCGCCGTGGCGAGAACAAAGCGACATTTCCACGCGTACCGGAAGTTCCGCATTTCAAGATGGCGACGCCCTCACGGAAAACCATGCATGAAAACAAACACGGGAAAAGTTTTCGGCCATTCACGATTGTTACTTTTTTCTGTAGCTCTTTAAACGATCGCGCGCCTCGCTCTCGCATTGCGCGCGGCGCGTTTCGCTCGGTAAAGTTTTGAGTGCGTGTTAGCGGGAAAGTTTGTTTTTCTTTTGAACACCGAGTTTGTCGCTATGGCAGTGCCTCACTCTTACGGAAGGTACTGCTCTGCGAGATGGTGCAATAATCCAACGGAGAACTCGGAATACAGACAGTTCCGGTTTTCGACAGACGACAGGTAAGCCTCTAAGTTTTTGTAATTTTGGAGTCGGAAATGCAAGCATAAAAATATATACTTTGCAATCATCCCGACAGAGCAGTCAAATGGATCACGTACGCGAACCGACCGGAGTTCGAAGCTTTGCCCATGAGCAAGCTGCACGAGCGCCGGCTGTGCAGCGCGCACTTCAGGAATACAGCATTTGCGAGCCACAGGAGGATACGTTTGCGGCCGAATGCATGTCCTTTGGTTCAAGTAACCGACCCGAGACTGCAAGAGCTTGTTCCTCCAGGTGAGCTTGTCTCAGTACAATATTAGGTTATTTCATATTTGGTTTGGAGACGCTGATCTGTTATGGTTATATTATTCAGAATTCTTATGGGGAGCTGCGACTCACCTGCCAGCCCCAGATCTGGTAAATAATATTTCATATTAGTTTCTGCACTATAATTCTCAAGCTAGGAACGGCCTTCTTTTTATACTAATCTGCTCATATCTGTTGACATCAATTTAGTATAAATTCATTGACTTTTTTCAGTTCGCCCGTCCTCACCATCGCCAACTGCCGCCTCTTTGCAGGGGGAGGCGCAGGTGGAGCCCCACATTGGTGAGGAACTGAGCTTGTACGTGATGCTTTTTTCTAGACATGAACGCAATATGGAACGCGCAGCGTCCGTTTACTGGCTCTATTAGCCAACTCTTGATATCAGTAGCACCATATTCCGTTTAGTGAACTCACAAGATGCATTCGTCCCATTTTTTTCAGCTCGCCCGTCCTCACCACCGCCAACTGCCGCCACTTTGCAGGAGGAGGCGCAAGTGGAGCCCCACCTTGGTGAGGAACTGAGCTTGTACTGGACGGTTTTTTCTAGACATGAAAGCAATATGGAACGCTCAGCGTCCGTTTACTGCCTCTAGTAGGCAACTCTTGAAATTGGTGGCACCATGTTCAGCTTGAGTTGAAGCTTAATGCGAGTTCAATTTCTGAGTCATTTCCTCTCTCGAACAGATGTCACTCTAGAGACACCAATGGGAGCTGAAGCCTCATCGAGGTCCACGGCTGGCACGATGGCAACCCCAAAGAGACAAGGTGGCAGGCCGAGGAAAGAGTACTCACCCCGGACGAAACGTACATTAGATAACCTAAAAAAATCCAAAAACCGATTGCGCAAGAACTTCTTGAAGGCATCACAAACTTTACGAACTTTTTTTTCTTGATTTTTCGAATCTGACACGACCTCGAGTCATGTCAGATTCGAGGCAGATTGACATCGTGCTGTCTAAACATTTATATGAACCACTCAGCTTTGCTTTGCGATAGAACATACGAAACTTTCGTCAGTGCTGACTTGATCAAGCCGTAGTAGCCCTCGTCAAATTTTATTGTTGAGGCTGAGCCAACTGATAGGCATTAATATATAAAAGATATAGGATACCCTATTTGAGAGGTTCAATATCCAGGAGGTCTGCACAAGCCATAATAAAGTCGATGCACATCATAATCTGACTTGCGGTCTGGAGACTCGACGTCGTGTTTCAATTCGTGAAATCATCGTAAATAGCTTGTAAACCCTTGTAAATAGTTGCTTACGCGCATTGTCTTAATGCGTATATGTTCCTAGAATAGTGATCATATAGACCAGTGGTTCTCAAATGGGGCTCCGCGGACCCTTTGGGGTCCGCGAAGGCATTCTAGGGGTCCGCGAAGCCCTGCCTCATCAGTCAAGCGTGGCAATAAAAGTTGTATTTTTTTCAGGTCGAAAAGAAATGTTTCAGTTTTCAGGCGAGTTTCTTCGTGTGAGTGTCAATAAGAGAGGTCTACTTCACACTAGCCCTTAGTTATATTCATTTATTAAATCATTATTATATTTAACCTATACCTTTCCTCTCCTCTCACCACGAACGGGGTCCTCCATCATCTTCGCCGATCCACAAGGGGTCCGCGAAACATAGATGGTTGAGAACCACTGATATAGACTTTTGAATAGCTCTCTAGGTATGAGCTGTTTCTATAAACTTCGCTAATTGCGCAATCAGTATTTTGAATTGTTACCGCATTCCTGCTATTCTGAACACTGAGTAGAGATAATGCACGTTGCGAGTTTCATTTATTGACTTATGCTGTTTTTCATAGCGCGTGCTCATGTTCGTATAGTTACCAGAAGTTTGGACATATATTGATATGTATATATGCATATTATGTCCTTCTAGACCAATTTTCTTTTTTTTTTGCGTGTTCATCACTTGTTTTTCTATTGTGGAACGTTTCCTATAATTAAAGAAATGAGCATATCTGAGTGGAAAACTTGTGGAATAATAGTTCTACATTCTGTGTTACTTACCGTTCCCATCTTTCCGTTTTTCACCACTTCCTTCGTTTAATGCTCGCTCACCTAGGGCTGTTGCATAGATTTATGTAGATAACATTATGTAAAGAGTTTATTTTGAGAGTGTGGCCTAACCCAGGAGTATCAAATAAAAATGCATTTAAGTCCATCACCTGGATTTCTTTCTTTGCCTCGGTGAGATCGTTCTTAATGTTCATGTGTTCAAAGATTGCATGTGCAGACAACACTCGATCGCCCCGGCGCAGCGTAGTCTGCGCCGAGGCGTTTTCGGTTTTCGGTGCCGCCGCGCTGTTGCGCGCAGTACCGAAAACCGAAAAAATCAAACGTCGGCCGCGCGTGCGGAAAAAAAAAAAAAGAATCGGGGAGAAGATAGCGGGAGAGAGGAGGAGGAGGAGGGTACGCGAGGGTGTTGACTAAGGTGGCGCCATCTCATGAGAGTGTTGTGCGAATTTGTCTAGCCCCAGACCTCCTTTCGCCATTTTGCCGCAAAGCGCCGTGTCGCTAGTTTCGCTTTACCACGGTGGAAGGTACAGCTGCACTCCCTGGCTCGTAGTTTAGCTGAATGGAGGCAGTAGACAAGGCTGCGGAACGGCGAGCGCGCAAGGCGGCGGCAGCGCGCGCTCGCAGACAGAATCCGGCCGTGCGAGAGCGAGAGGCCGAAGCGTGTCGTCAGGCTGCTCGGCGACGCCGCCAAGATCCGGCCGTGCGAGAGCGGGAAGCCGAATCGCGTCGTCAGTCTCGCTCGGCGACGCCGCCAAGATCCGGCCTGTACGAGAGCGGGAAGTCGAAGCGGCACGGCAGCGGCGCCAGAGGATCTGCAGAACGTCAGGAAACTGGAAGTTGCGAGAAAGCGCGCGTATCGGCAGGCAGACCCCGATGCAGCGAGAGCTCGTGAGTCGTCTGCAAAACGCATCAGGCGAGCTCAGCCCGAAGGTGCCGACATGAGGTTTAAAGGAGCGGTGCAACGATATTTAATTGGAATGTTTTTAACTGTACACGAGCTTACTGGCACAAGTGGGAGTCAAGGATTCTCGCACGCAACGCCACTTGCCAAAAAACTCCTTTGTTGCGGTGTAATTTCAAAGACAAGAGCGACCATTTTCATTCAATCTCTCCTTTGCAAAATTTGATGACGTAAAGTGGGGATCGCAGTACACCCATATGACGATATTTGAATGTGGTTCATAGATTGGACCCGAGCATTGCGTGCGCACTCGATTTGGGCTCGTGATAATTACTAGCTCGAGAAGCATTCGGGTAGTAGCCCGTGTCCAATCGCTGCATCGACGACAATAGCCGAGCCATAACAATGTCTGGAACTCAGCGCGTGTCCTGTGCTTTGCCAGCCACAGCGCGTGGCTATGATCAACATTGGCGGCATATAATCGGCTCCAGATCACGTGGCCGCTTGTTCTGGCTGCGAGTTGAGGGGGCGAACGCTGCTTGTTTTCTTTATTTTTTTTTCTGGGACTTCTATTGCGTGGGGTGAAAAACGAACGCGTGTATCATAGGTCATTAACGTCAGGGATCTGTTCTGAGCGGTATTTGCGCAAGTACGAAAATTGTTGCGTTGCCCCTTTAGGCGAGACTTTCTAGACGTTTCGTTTTGTATACACACATGCACAGTTTCTCACGTCTTTACATGGCGATGAGTGGGCGAACACGGAAGAATCGCTGGTTTACCGACGATTCACCCGGAGCTTCGCCCACTCATCATCATTCACCACGTGGATATGCTGTGACTTTTTCCGCTACGTCCCGTCCGTTTCGCTGCAGTCGCGGATAGTTGTGCTCTCATAATTCTTGCTGTTTTAGTGTAAAACCCTTATTAAGAACATAAATTTACCCACATAAAAAAGTTCCATGGTTTCTTTCACTGTTAAAAAACAAATTTCATTTTTTAACTTGAAATGTTTTCAGTTTTTACAACACTATTCTCGTGGCAATATGCTTCGGCCCTTTTCTCTGCGAGTTGTGGAAATACTACCTTGCTGATTGTTTTCACACGATTCATTACCGCTTCTTTCTGGGTCCCCAATTCACCTAAAGTATGCAGAAATAAACAAAAATAAGTTTAAAAAAACAAGCCATTGCCATCTTTGCCGCCCCATTTCATAAAACTGAGAGTGGCGCTGCCGAGGCCTTGTTCCATGAATATGTGAGCCTCGTCCGGGACTCCGGGCGAAGCAACGGCCGCTATCATCCGCTTCAACGGAACTTGGTAAACGGCGAAAACTACTGTCCCGGGCAGTCAATCTGATCTTCACAACGATGGACACGACAACGTACCATCATCGTGCATTTGCCCAGTAAAGAGCTGTTACGTGCTTGGCTCCGCTTCTCTGATTGGCTTGAGGGCACTGTAAGCTTCGCCCTTTTCCAAGTTATGCTACGACGGGAGTGCAGCCGTGGACGGGCACCGCGTGCACGACTTCCGGAATGCGCTTGTTTCACGTATTCATGGGGATGGGAGACTGCGCTGCACCTACAATGCTTTTGTTTCCAGAAAGTGTCCTTTCACAACAACTGCAAAAAAAAAGAAGCTTTTTGGGGAGTCGTTTTGTAAATCGCCACAACGCACGGCGTATGATATGAAACCAAAACACAAGCTACGGGCAAGACGCGCATAATGCGTAAAAAATTGACGGCACAAGTTCCAGCTAGCAACGGAAAGCTCATCCTCTATACACATCCTGTAAAGTCGACCACATGCTTTATAAGCGACGAAAGAAGAATAAAAGATTTCAACAGGCAACTAGTAGAAAAATAAGGGCGAGGCAAAACGGGAATGGCTGACAATTATGCTTATATCTTGAATGTCCTCTAGTGGCGTTTCGACGTCAAAATAATGTTTTCGCCCATACTGCAAGTCACGGCATCCAATATGTCAGCGCCCCTGTGGAAAAGGAGTATGGTTGGTGCCAGGTCGAGAACTCAGTTGATGCTTCGCTTCCAGCAGACGCTCATTGCATTCTACCGAGCTTTGGCTGCGCGTGCAACGAATTGTTATGAAAGGCAGAAAGTTCCCGCTCGAAGCAGAGCACCTACTAAAGGTGCACTCACGTGGACTCTGAGATCGTCTACTTTTCGTGATAGCTCAATCTAAAAATTCTAAACATCCTAAAAAAAAAAAACACTTATGGCCGTTTGATGTTTATATTAAAATCTAATCAGAGGTCGTGACACGCCACACTTTCTGCGCATTGAAGCACACAAATGGGAGCGCCGTCAGACGGCATTTCAAGCAATAATTGTTGTATAATGTCTCCTACACATTATGTCTCCTACACTTCAAGGCACAACGTGCCTAGAAAGAGCAATTATGGCAACACTGAAAATCTACACGCAATTAAAGGGGTCATGAAACGCAGGGTTTTGAACCGAACCGAAACCGTGAACCGAAAACCGGAAAAAAACGTTATTTTCGCTCGAACCGGAGTTGAACCGGAACGAAATAATGTTTTCTCTCCGGAGCGGAACCGATATGTTTTCCATGCGGTTTTCGGTTCATACGCGAAGTCAGGCGACGTGAAACGTGCGTGCCAAAAATTACTGCAACATAAAGAATAAACCAAAAATGTTTAAAAATAATGTTTCCGCGGAAACCGAAGAAATCCGTGCGCTTGTTAAGAGACTACGTGTCCAATGTGTATTGTCCCTCATCAGAAAGCTAGGACTGAAGAAGCCAGTGCTTGATTGTCCAACGCGGTGGATGTCCACGCTGCATATGCTCACCTGGCTACCTGAACTAAGAGGCTTCATTGGAGGGTTGCTCTCAAAAAGAAAGCGGACTGAAGACGTATGTGCGGAACTCGAAACGCTCGCATTATTCCTTTGCCCGGCAGAAGTGGTAACGAAGCCATTGCAGAAGGAACAACTCACTGTAGGAGATTCCTACGGTGCCTGGCCGAGATATTCCATGGACAATTCCAAGATATCGTCGCCCTTAGCAAAGGCCTTGGTCCAGTACGTAACTGAACGAAGCATAA
>JAZHYW010069165.1:0-22460 GCA_037355805.1 Ixodes ricinus
GTGACCTGACGTCACGGGACCTACAAACCAGTTAAGTTTCCCCGCTAAATTTGACGGAAAAATTGACGTCACATGACGTATACATCAATTTAGTTTCCCCGCTAAATTTAGCCGGAAATTTGGTATCATGTGATCTGACGTCACGGGAACTACAAATCAATTCAGTTTCCCCTCTAAAATTAGCGGAAAAATTGACGTCACGTGACCTCACATCAACCTCTAGAGCTCTATGCACTAGAGGTTGTCCTAGAGGTCGTCCTTGAGTTCGTCCTAGACGTCGTCCTTGAGGTCGCCCGAGACGTAGCTCTTGGCGTTGGCCTCTAGGACGTCGTTCTCAACGTCGTCCTACACGCCATCCCTGGTGTCGTCCATGGCCTCGTAGAAAAAGGAGGTAAACATGACGAATGCTATCGCATTTCATTGACAGCCAACAATAGTGGTTTCTGCAGCCGATTTTTTATTATTCCTGTCTGCTCGCTTCGGCCTCCTGTCACGCAGGGAGTGGTATATGTTTCCTTGGGTGGAATATAAAAATGCGGTCGTTTTGGGGAATTATACTTGTTGCTTGCTGCAGAAGAACTTACTGCAAATTACCTTTCTGCAGATGGCCAGGGCCGGCTTACTAGAAACTGAAACAAAAGCCTTTACACTAGAGTTACGATGCCACACCGCTCGTGTCCTAGGGTTGGTAGTGCTTTTTCTTTCATGCTGTTCTTTGCCGCGTGCACAAATTTTAGCTTTGTAATATTGGTGTGACCCCGAACTTGCCCCACCTTGCGGAGCTCTGGAGACGCTGTGCTATACGCTCCTTTTGTTGGGCCACCGAGCGTTTGAAAGGGCCGGTGAATAGCTTTGCGCGCCAAGAATCTCGGAGGCCATGGTGCCACACGGGAAAAATTCGTGTCACTCGGAAACATTGGAAATAACGATGGGTAAAGTACTACTAGACACGTAAAATGTTAAAAGAAAAGCATAAATGTCTCCACAATTCTTTGTTTCTTTAATAACAATCGGATGATTCTGATTGATCGTCAAAGGCTCTGTGGCCATAATGAAAGAGCATATCCAACCTTGGCGTTCCGCTTCGTTCTACGGAGGTCCGCGAGGCCCTGGCACTGACTTATTATTTAATTATTATTGTGTTGTCTCGTACAGCTACATGCTGAAACTGAAGTAGGCTCTAAATTGCCGCGTGCATGACCGAGAAGATACGCCCTCTGTTCATCAAGAAGATTCGCGTACGCTCTTACCTCGGGCTACCTCGGGCGTAAACAATAAGGAGGCCAGAAGGACCTTGCCTAGTCAGTCTCGCCCTATCTCTTTCCCGAAGATTCTAGGTCGAATATTCGAGATGAGGAGCATAGTAGATAAAGAGCCGTGCGCCATATTTCCGATTCATTCACTGATTCTCTCTCGCGATAGCCAGCTGTTACGCCGACGTACCGTCGCTTGCTGCTGCCGCCGTCGACGCTCGCTGCTGCTTTCTCGACGTCTGTTCTTTTTCGTTTCTGGCACAAGTTCGCCCCATTAAATCTTTAGTTTATTCCGTTTTCGCCTGCCATCTTCTTCTGTCATTCGTGACATTTCTGTTGTAGCGTGTTGGGTACCTGAGCCCATGAAACGTACCCCTCCGAGGCCTCACAGCGCAAGCCCAGTCTCCGGCTCAAGAAGACCGTCCGTGGAAACTACCGAGACCTGAGGAAGCCGCCGTGTTCAAGGTTTGCCCTCCAGAATTTGGGCTACTGCCGCAGAAGACCCACCAGTCGACGAAGCCGACGATGAGCAACCAGTCGTCGCAGATCTCTGCCGCCGCCCCCGTCGTCTATTTGCCCGTCGCTCCTCGTACCCCGACGCCCTTCCACGGCGAGATTCACGAAAACGTCGAGGGCTGGATTCACCACTACGAGCGCGTGGCACGCCACAACGGATCGACAGCTGAACAGTGCCTGCAAAAGCTCTAATTTTCGCTCAGAGTGAACTGCGAGGCACAGGGTTGAGAACCATGAGGCTTCTCTTACGTCATGGGACCAGCTGAAAGAATTACTTTGGCGGACGTTCGCCAGTCGGCACTGACGGGAGAGAACCGAGGACCATCTTCGAACGAGGATGCAAGGCCCCAATAAAGCCTTCACGAGCAACGTTGAAGACGTCCTACGCCTGAGCGCACGCGCCGCCCCTCGAGCGATGGGAGGAAAAAGGCTGAAGGTCCTCATTCGCGGCGTAAAGGAGAATATCTTTGGAGGCCTTGTACGCTAGCCACCGTAGACTGTCGAACAATCCTTGACGGATGCCACGAATATCGACACGTGCTCTCCAGGCACAGCCTCCCACTACCAGCGACTACCTGGCGTCGTTGCATTCTCGTTGCCATGCTGCTACCTGGGCTCCACTACATCGGACGTACGCGAGACCATCCGGGACATCGTCCGTGAGGAGCTCTGAAAGCTGCTCCCCACTATACTGAGCACCCGGTGTCGTTGTCAGTCGCCGAGATCGTACGCGACGAGGCACAGGGGGACAGCGTTGGTTCCCGTAGACGTGCCAGCCCCCGAGGAACCGACGCTGTTCCACGCTGCAATGACCCTCCGATTACCTCCACCTGCTCGCCCGTAAGTGTCGCCTCCACGTCATAAGCATCCAGCACCGCAGTACTCCCGTCGCGAAGAGCGGGTCCAGTACGTCCGCCCGGAACGATTAGCGCCCAGGAAGATCGAAGTGTGGAGGATGGCCGACGGACGCCCATTGTGCTACCACTGCGGGAGGCGGACCACATTTATCGCTGATCCCCGAACCGAAAACTTGGCCTGCGCGGGTTCCACCCGAACGACCCGCGCCCACGGTACGGTGAACGCCCACGAGACATCGACGACTATTTTCGCCGTCCACCGTCTCGTGCGCCCGCTTCACCGCGAGGAGCTCGCTCGCCTTCACTCTGACGTCCTGCCTCACCTATTCATGGGTCCCTCCGAGAAAGCCTGGACTCCCATGTCCCGCCAGGAAAACTATGCAGGAAACCCTTGGATGTAAAGTTGCTGTAGACCGACGACGTAAACAGCCTCCAAGAACGCCGGAGACCTCCCATTCGACCGACGCCATGCATCGGAGCGACGATTCCTCAACGGTGTCCAACAACCTCAACATTGTTATCGACGGCCACGACGCGTCAGCACTCGTGGACACCGGTGCGGACAACTTGAACCTTCCACATATCAACTAGCTGATGGTCGAAGATGGAACGCAGCGAAGCCTCACAAAGACAAAACGCAACTGCCACCGATACAAGTTATTGACCAAGACTGGGATTATGATGATGATGATGAGGGCGGTATGACTTCATACCTCCTACGGTTCCTTCACCTGTACATATCTCTGAAACTACTTCAGTGCATCCTGTGCAAGTGCGAACTTCCCTGCCGGATGGTTCCAGTGACCTCGCAGCGTCTGTTCTCTTGGTGAGACCCGGTTCCCCTGCTGCACGTACGGTAGGTGCACCTCGCCATGCAGCGCTGGATTCTCCCAAAGAGCCAGCTTCTCCTGCTGCACTCGAGTATCCTGCTACAGATTCCCCTGGTCTTGGCCCTGGTTCCTCGGTGGACTTGGGGCACTCCGAGGAGTCCGGCCACCCTGCTGCGGCCCGTGTCTCTTGTTCCTGTTGATGCTCATGGCCCGGGTCTCGCTGTAGACCCCGGGCATCCCATGGAGCCTGGCCACGTACTCTGCCAGGGTTTCCAGTTTTTGAATCTACTCCCAGGCCAGTTCTGGTGCCTGTACCTGGTCCTTCGTCCGCGCCTGAACAGCCTGCCCATGGTGAGGCCCTTTGTTCCTGATCAACGGCCCGTCTTCGACCTGGCAGTTTTCCCCAGACCCCATGCGGAACTTATCATTTACCCACTGCCGAGGACGAGTAGTCCTCCGGAGTCTCGCTCCAGTACGCCGTCATCCATGCCTCCACTGGAAGAGTCTATGGCAGAAGTCACCACTGAATTTCACACACCACCTACAGTTTCCAAGCCACCCACAGAACCTCATTCACCAGGCACAAGGTCGACCAACGCGCCAGAAAAGACTTCCCAGCAAGTTTAAAGACTTTGTTATGTCCATTGGTGATGGTGGCAATGACTCAGACTCTGAACTTAGTGACCATGAATTATCCATTATAGATTATGGATTTTTGAGATGATTTAGGAATGATGTTTCATGTAGATTGAATTTACTACTTGAAACAAGGTATTTGCACACAGGCTAGCATGGGTGTCTAGGTTCATGTTAGCAAATTCTGTAGCCAAGAACAAATGTCCATGACAAACACATATCCTCAACACTGACAATACTAACCAACTAGCCAACATCACATATGTGTCCTGGACATTTGAATAGTAGAATAGATACATGTTCTGAAAATGCTTTATTGTCATAGACATCCTTGGTTTTTGCTCATCAAAGGGAGAAAAGATAGGTGTATTTCGGAGACAGGAACTTTTTAGGTGCTGTGAACTCTGACTGCATTTACTCTTATGACGTGGGGAACTTTCCGGCTTCATATCCATTAAGACTTTATTTTAGGCGATGAACATTCTTTTCGCCAAGTGCAAATTTTGCAGTGTAAAGACATTTTCTAAGTTTTCGCCAAGTTTGTAAGAGAGTTTTGCAACTACTTTATTGTGTCGAATTTTCGAGGGCGATAACGAGTCTTCCTCCCCACGTTTTTCTTATTTCTTTAAAGGTAGGGAGAACGTAGTATTCAGTAGTTAGTTTTCTTCTCCAGAGGTGGCGCCACTCATGAAGCATCTCCAACAGACGAATGGTTGAGTGCGGAGTGAAAAGACGTTTATTGACACTTTTGATGAGCATGCCACATCGCCATCAACATAATTAAACAAAGGAGCACGCGCCAGTCTCACGTGAGACCGGCGCGAGCTTGTTGTCGCTTGCCAGAACTCGAACAGAGCGGTTGTGTTTTCCTTTGCTCCCGAGGAACCCAGCCAGGGCTCACTCGGGGCGCTTAGCTTCTTTGGCCTGGCCATGGGGCCAGTTTTATAGTAAGGGTCGTGGGCTAAGCTTCTACGTGAATGCTGTCGCCTACCAGTTGCGGTTTCACAGTATAGGTCACCGGCACCTCCGTCTATTTAGTATTTGCACCACGTCCATATGCTTTGTAGTTCTCCCACGCACCCTGTAACATAACATAGGCCCACGTAGACGGGATCACGGTGGAAGAAATACATTTAGGTGATGACTCTCTCTCTCGCGCGGCGACCACATTATGTTCGGCGCACCGAGCGCGCTTCACTCGCACGGGGATAGATGGCGCCCAAGTATAGAGGGGCTTGTGAAGGCTTGTATAGAGGGCTTGTGAAGAAATTATGCATTCTTTACTCGGTCCCTGTGTACTGTGTGGTGAAATGATGGATTTATGTTGGCGCACTGGCACTAATTGCCTTTTCCCTCGTGCGGTTCCTGTTGTTTTTTATGAAACGAGAACATTCCGATGATTACTCAACGTGACAAAAATACTCGTATAAATATAAAACTTCCCGGCATAATCTACTGGGCCTTCAATAATTTAGGGTAATTTAGAGTAAGCACCTGGGTCGTGCTCGCATGTTTTGTCAAACAGCATGTTTGGTAACTGTTCCGTAAATTGTTTACACGCATTGCGTGGCTTTATAGGAGGTCGGGTGATTTTTTCCACCCAGCTCCTGCCTTATTGAAAAAAATGATAATAATGTTACATAGTGGGGCCTAAATAATTCTTTACATGCGCATAAACGTTATAGCATTGCAAATTGTTTATACAAACAATGTCAACATGTGTTGTGGAACATACAAACCTTGTGAGCGATAAAAAATTCCTATTTATGATGACTTAGCCACTGAAATGATGACACAGTATGATGACATACTGACTGACATGATGACACAGTGACTGAAAGACAAACAATAGTAGCGGTTACAAGACATAAATCACTTTTCATCTATACTCTCACAATATGGTGTCACCCCGTCTTACAGGTAAAAGAATACCTGACTAATATTTTTGCTTTAAAATGTTACACAAAAGCTGAATTCACTGCATACTACCAAAGAACGCCATCTCCTACATCCTGTGTTTCTATACCATGCCCTTAAACTGAGAGGAGCGCTGCTTTGCTGATTTCTTCATTTCTTGAGCTTGTTTGTTCCCACTCATCGTAATATGCTTACAGTGTTGTCGCATTCGCATGCTGAAGTAGTAGTGGAGCAACTGGGCAATTGTTTCCTTCTTTGTGTTCAGCGCACGGAAACGTTACTGTGCATGTGTCAAGAACACTGTCGATTGTGTCCCAGTAGACAGTCTGGTGGCTTTGATTTTCCACGAAGAATTGTTCCGCTTTCTTCAGTAGCCGGAAAAGGTTCTTGTTGGGGTGTATAGGCCTCCTCTGTTCTTCACGCTTGTCAGTGCTGCTTCAGCGGTAGTGTTCTTGTCGATGCTGAAAGCGGATCGGCATGCAGGACAACGTGTAGCGGATCAGCGGACCCCTGAGCGTTTCCGGTTTTCCTCTCTTTTTCCTTTTGTCTCACATCCTTTTGTTATTTGTTCTACGTTCTACAATGCGCGCCTGTATCTCGGAAACGCATTATCGGTACTTCTCCTGAGGAAAATCTTCTTACCCGATCGCTGTGCGTTGCTGACGAAAAAATAAATACACTAGCGGAAGTCTACTGGGGCACAAAATACTGTGTGCGCCTCGTGGTACCAACTCCAGCCGAATGCAGCGAACATGTTAAAGCTCTCCACAGTGCTTACGCAATGGGCATTCCGCACCATCAAGATCGCCATTCTTTGCAGACGTTAGGGAGAAGCTTGATCTGAGGATGCGGGGACCTCTGTCAGCCCTAACCCCCCCCCCCACACACACACACACACACACCGGATGGGCCATGAATAGCTCGCTCAAATATGGCACCCAGTAAATACCTCAACATATATGAGGTACTTACCTCGCATATATGTGTGGTAAATAGCGCAGCGCGCATCTGGGCTGGAGGCTGCGCCATTGCTGGGTCCTGACGGTTATTTCTACTTACTAGTTCCTCCGGTTACTACTTCTGAGGTGGCAAGCTGTGTATAGGCCATAGGGCCTTAAGTTCCCGGATATTACTACTATACTTCGTTCACCCGTTAAGCTGAGAGTAGAAGCTCCGCCTTCAGCGCGACCTTTGCCCTTCCTAACGCAAGGTGAACGCGCAGGCAGGCACAACCAAAGCACTGCAAAGCGCGCGAGCTTCCGCTGAAAGAGGCGCTTCTAGCCTCGGCTTAAAGGCCGGTTTTTGCATGCAGCGAAGCGCTGATGTAGCGCTGCTCATGTGTCGTCAGCTACTTATCGTCAGCCATGAGCAACAGTGTTGACGGTCCGAAACAAAGCTGATGAACGCTCCCGTCAGCACGCGCTTAGCGTAAGGTCAGCGCTATGCTTGTTGCGCCCCACTGCATGTGTGAACAGGCCTTTAGGGCGAACAGAGTGTAGGCAATATTGTTAAAGCCCCTCTATCGTGGGAAATGTGGCGCCATTTATTGTTGTAAAAATGCTCGAGGCACGTGCCGCGCGCCACTTCTAGGAAATTCATGGCGTCTGAAATCTAGCTCAGTGCTGCGCTGTACCGCCATGATCTTCCCGAGACAGGTTTCGATCAGCTGTCACCAGTCAAACACCAACAAGGGTGAAACGCTCTTGTTCACCCTTGTTTAGTGTTAGACTGGTGGCACTCATGAAGCCTGTCTCGCTCTACTGACGTCTAACCCCTGGTTAGCTCGGTTGGTAGAGCGCTCCACTGGAAATGGAGAGGTCCCGGGTTCGATACCCGGACCAGGCGGATTTTTTCGGTCGCGCACCAGTCACCTAGATGTGTCTAGAGATTTGTGTTTGTCCTTTGTTCCTCTTGTTAACCTTCTCCAGGAATTATTTTCAGCACATAATATCTGTCTCCTGAAATTTAGCCCTATACGTCCTCGTCCTCAAAACTCCCGTTCTTGCCTAAAGCAGTAAATAACTTCTCAGCAAATTGTCAAATTCATTTTTCTTTCTGATGCCCCTTTCTTGTGTACTGTACATTGTTAGAGCTGAATTTTCTTGCATTCTTACCTCCCAGATTTTTCTTTCTGCCTCTTTCACTCTCTTTTCCACTGAAGTTGTCTGCTCAGCCGTATCACTAGTGGGTAGGTATTTAAATGTAAGCCTTCGGGTTCCGTTTGTCCATTTTGTGTTTAAAGTTTTAATGTATAAATACTTGAATACCTTCCGTGCCCACCGCGTATCATCCATTTCAGTAGTTGGTTCACAATTCAAGTTACTAATTGCTTCTCTGCTCTCAAAAGGATGACCAGCCCATATTCCTCTGTACTCCCTTATTTGGCGCATTTCCATGTGCTCCCAGTGCCAATCGTCCTACGCTTGTTTGTGAAATGTTTAATCCTGATTGATCCTCTGATTTCCTGCACAGTACCCCATTGCCAAAATATAGTCTTGGTACCATTGCTTCTTTCATATACCTCTGGCTCTGACTGCTTGATATCTATTATAGGTCTACTGTGCCTTGAGCTTCCATAATAGATGCATTTTTCTTCACTTTTCTAATTATATTTTCCTCGTGCTCCTTTAGATATTTCGTTCCTTCATTGAGCCAGACTCCCGGATATTTGTATTTTCTTACATCGTCTATTTCAATGTCTTGTACGTATCCTCAGGGCTTCCCTCTTTTCGTCGTTAAATACCATTACTCCATACTTGTCACTACTAAAACTCATGCCCAAAGTGTACCCTTCCTCTCCACATATTTCAGCTAGTTCCTGTAACGTATCCTAGGTTATCTGCCGTAAGTACTATGTCGTCCGCATGCATCAGTCCTGTAGTACCTTTACTACATTTCTCCCTCCTGCTATATAACTCACATAAAGACCTCCCAGGCAGCACGCCTGACACTGGGCCAGCGGCGGAGAATATTCCTCACAATGATTGGCCGTTTCATTTTCTGCACCACGGCCCGAAGTATGGGCCAATATCGGTTAACGATCGTTCTAAAAATGGGCCAGAATCGGCGATATCATTCAGAGTTCTGGGCAGAGATGGGCGAATATTGGTTAGCATGGCAGCGGCCGCTGCGGTGTCAGCGGACTTGGCCCAAGCCAACGTTAATAGAACCGATCAGTTGGTAAGCTACCATAGAGCCTGATATGAAAAAGTGGCACCGATCCGTACTCGAGAACCGACCTAATAGCGATCGCAACGCCGCCATTTCTCCCGCACCGGCCACTCGAGGAACTGTCGAAACAGATACGTTGGATCCCCCCCCCCCCACACACACACACACACACTTTTCTCCTCCCATATTTATTTGATTAATACCATGCCGTAACTTTAATTTGCTTGTTTTTCCTACTGTCTTAGTAAGTTCCATGGCATGCTTGGGTAAGCAATTCGATTACAGTAATTGAACGACTGTAATTTAGTTACTTTCCTTGGTAGTTTGTAACTGGAATTAATTACTTTTAGCTAAAATAAATTGTAATTGTAGTTTAATTACTTTCTAACCTCAGTAACTGCAAAATTTCAGACAGAATTACTATTACAAGATTTTGCGGCTACGGCGCCCTCCCCTGACCACGGGGATGACAGCAGGCCAGGCCATAAGCGACAAGGAAGTGAGTGCATCCCAACCTGCTCAAAAGGAGGAGAGGAGGAATGGGAAAGAGAAGGCTGGACAGAACTGGAATGAACGGTTTTCAAGACTGTAAAACGATTTATTGAAAAATTTGAGAAATAATTTGATAAATAGAGGGCCATATTCACGTCCGTTTTCGTTCCTGTCGTAGTTGAAATCTGTCTCTTCGTCGCATTCGCTTCCTGTTGCTCGTGTTCCTGGGGATCTCCTTTATTTCTCATTCCCATCAGGGGGCATCGTGTGGCCTCGAAGTCGAGCTGGCTGGGCTGATTGATCATCTGTCCGTGGTTGAGGCGGGGAGGTTCAAGGTCTTCCATGCGCGTCTTCGTCGCTAGCGTATCCATACATATATCAGTCAAGGTTGGGGATTTTTATTGTCGAATAAAACTATTCTCTTATCTTTGCATGAGTTCTTCACGTCCCTTTCTCCTAGCTCGTCTGTTGGCTTGGTACCACTAACGGTAAGTTGCGCTACTCTAACATCGAGGTCGAAGAAGCAGCAGGTCTCGTTAACACGACTCACCCTGCCTTGCTTCCAACCGCTGTTGCTACAACTGCTCATCACCCTCTCCTAATCCTCGTCTACCTTTTCGCATAAAATTTTCATTATTTACTGTTCGCTCTAGCCCCAAAGCCTTTCGATCGTTTCTCAACCTGATTGGACGAGATTCCAAAACTTTACAAACCGCGGTTTTAGACTGTCGGGAGTTTGCTTTAAAATATGATAAAAACATACAATTATTTATTTTTATTTATTGAGATTATTATAACGCAGGAGTTCATTACTCCAAAACTGTTAGGATTCTATAATTCATTTGACACACTTTACAAAAAAGAAAACTACGTGACCTTTATACAAAGCAGCCGTATAACTCGCTTAAGTTATGACCCAAGGTGGGTAACACTCAGAAAATAAGTAATTGCAAAGGTAATTGCATTACTTTTTAAAAGAGATTTGTAATTTCTCATGAATTACTTTTGCATAGTAGGAATTGTAATTGTAGTTAAACTACTTTTGGAGCAAAGTAATTTTAATTGTAATTAGATTACATTTTGAAAGTAATTTACCCATGTATGTTCCATGGGTATGTTGTGTTGGACTGTCGGTGTGCCTGCTGGGACTTTACTTTCTGCCTTATCCACATTCTCTTGTAGGCATTCCAGATTCGAATGTGGCCAGCTTCAACCAACATTATTCTTTTTTTATCAGTTTCCGACATAGAGTTGCAGAACTGAAATTAAAATCAAACAAGTCGACTTCAGAGTTCACCAGGTTCGAGTTGTAACCTACTTTATCGTTCAATACACGCGAACGCGTATTTGAGGATGATGTGTTGCACTGCTCTGTCTGACCGATGAACAGACGGTTGGCTCCTTTTCACGGCTGCCTGCGCCTTCCATTTCTCTAACTGCCGATTCCGTCGTATTGGCGTGCTCATGACGCATCTAACATGACATTGATAATGCAAGACACTTTCCAAATTCACAAGGCGGGCACAAGACAAGCACGATCACGACCTGCACCCCGTCGCGACTCTACACTCGGCGGGACTGGCGGCTGGCTCAACCAACGGCGCAACGGCGCACGGCGCCGTTGCGCCGTTGGCGAAGAGAAACAAACACGGGAAAACATAGGCGGCCAGCAACGATCAGCGGAAAAGAGAAAAAGCGAAGAACGCAAAAAAGAGGCTTACTGACAGCGGCCTTCCTACGAGTTAGAAAATAGTTCCTACGGAATTTCTTCGTAGTATAAATGCCGAAAAGCGCCAGGAAACAAGTTAATCGTATGAGAACACAGTATAATCTGCCTTTTGTAGGTGATCTACACTGGCCGAGGTTGAGAGCAGTTTCGCGTGGCTCGCATAATGAGCTGTGCTCCAGTGCGGAAGCGCGAAGAGCAGTGACGTCACACGGCGCACAGCTGGCGTAAGGCAGCCGCCGTCGCCGCGGGTTCCGCCGCCACCGCGCCGCCTCGCCGGTCTGCGCAAGCGCGAGACAGTAGACGTCACACGGCGCGCACCTGGTGTGCCAGAGCCGCCGCCGCAACAGGCTCCGCCGCCACCCGCGCGCCTCGCCGGTCTTGCATTCCAGGGAGTGACATCATAGCCGCGGCAGACGCACCGGCGCCGCCGCGTGCCCAGCTGTATGCCCTCTGTTGCTCAGTAGCCAAGTCTCGACGTTGCACCGAAGCTGCTTGATAGCGCCTCTGTTTGCGCGCATAAGCTCACGTCGTATATCCTGGCATAACCGAGCTAAGCCACCGCAATTTTTTCACCTTTGGTTAGCAGTTTCCGTGTTAGTTTTAACGCGGAATCGCGCATTGTTGCAAGCTGCGAGCGTGGTCAGCGCGGTGATATAGTTAAGGACCGGAGGACGCCGTAGTCGAACGGCTCGACACTTGGCCCGTGTCCGTATGATGTGTTTCGTTTCCGTGCCGACTTCGGATTTGAAGATGTATGCTGCCCTTGTGCGCGCGACGCTTAGTGTTTGTGACAGCTTCACTTGTGATGGTGTTACGCATGCCAGCGATCTCGGATGGCAAGTTTGGGTTTGCTGCTCTTATCGTGAGCACATTGTTCCCGCCCCATGCTTCCAATGGACGTTCGTCCTGTTCTTGCCGTTAAAGCTAAAGTTGTTTGCCTTGCGATTTGCGTTCTCCAGACGGGTTTACAAATCGAAATTATATGTGATATAGGCTACGTTTCATGCAATAATGAACGTGGACCATTTAAAACACAACTTCCGTCCGTTTTTTTTTCTTTGTGTTTAACGGTTCTGAAAGCGAATTTAGCGAGCTCACAATCTACTCGCGCAAACTAATATTGTCCCTTTGCATTTTCGCTGGCAGTTAGACTTGGCGTGAGAAATGTGTTGCGCTTGTGTTGACCCTCAATCTAGTGCCGACTTGTTTGATCTTGCGGTGTGGAAGCGAGATATATTTGCACTGCGTGCTCAGGGTCTTCTCGTTCTGCAGAGCGGGTAAAGTTCGCGCTTTAATGCGGCATAGGCTTTGTGTGATGGAACAAGAAACATGTGGATAGTTGAAAACATATCGGTTGTGTTGGGTTATTTCTGCGAGTTTTTGAGCGACTTTTCAATGGACTACGTGCAAACAAAAATTGTTCTTGGCGTTGTTGGTGGCATGTCGCGCCTATGTTTCGCCCTAAATGCAGTGTCGACTTTTGGAGCTCTCTCAACAGAGCGGCGGTGCGCCGAGGGAGCGGCGATCGACGCTGAGCGGGCTACAAATCGCCCCGGCCGCCGGCATATAACTGTAGGCGCTTGGCGGCTCCGACGAGATTTGGTGCAGGCCTCGGGCCTGGGGTTATATTTAAGTCTTCCCAAGCGGAGCGAAGGGTGTGCGGATCCCGCGAAGCGCTGGATCACGTTGCAGCCCAGCTCTCCGACCTTTTCCTGTTTGGAGGCCCAGCTTAATTGAAACGGTTGGCAAGCCAGGGTGCCTACACAAATTGCGCTTCGCGCGATCGCCCTCGTGCCTCTCGGGAAAAGTGAGATTCATGTTCCAGCTTGCAACCGCGCCTCGTGGGAACCGGCCAAGGCCTCACAGCATGCCGGCGGTCCGAAGGGACCGTTTCTCGCTCAGCGCCGACCACCGCTCCCTCGGTGCACCGCCTGCACCTCGCCGCGAAGGACGGAATTGAAAGTGGATCCAAGAAAAATTGGGCAGGAAGACACTGTCAGTCTGCAAACAAAAGACAAACAAAAAAGTCACAGCATATCCACGTGGTGAATGATGATGAGTGGGCGAAGCTCCGGAGTGAATCGTCGGTAAACCAGCGATTCTTCCGTGTTCGCCCACTCATCGCCATGTAAAGACGTGAGAAACTGTGCGTGTGTGTATACAAAACGAAACGTCTAGAAAGTCTCGCTTAAACCTCGTGTCGGCACCTTCGGGCTGAGCTCGCCTGATGCGTTTTGCAGACGACTCACGAGCTCTCGCTGCATCGGGGTCTGCCTGCCGATACGCGCGCTTTCTCGCAGCTTCCAGTTTCCTGACGTTCTGCAGATCCTCTTGGCGCCGCTGCCGTGCCGCTTCGGCTTCCCGCTCTCGTACGGCCGGATCTTGGCGGCGTCGCCGAGCAGACTGACGACGCGATTCGGCTTCCCGCTCTCGCACGGCCGGATCTTGGCGGCGTCGCCGAGCAGCCTGACGACACGCTTCGGCCTCTCGCTCTCGCACGGCCGGATTCTGTCTGCGAGCGCGCGCTGCCGCCGCCTTGCGCGCTCGCCGTTCCGCAGCCTTGTCTACTGCCTCCATTCAGCTAAACTACGAGCAGCGCCAAGAGCGAGTGCCTTCTATGGCATGCGCTAAGCGCCATCTGTCATCTCTACATAAAGTTAATTCCGGAACACGCCATCTCTTGAGCCATTCATAAACTAAACCTCGAAGTGGCTACATACAGAGGAGGGACAGACCCATCGGTTCAAGGACGTCAGCCCCTAAAAGTTCGGCCGCGGTTTGGAAAAACCTGACATTTCTTCACGCCCAATTTCAGATCCGGACCGGATGCTTGAATATTTCGAATTCTGATTTTTGATTTGACATTTTCGTACGGGACGAGATCTCGAACTTAATGGGACGTTGTAGGCTTCCTAGCTTGCCTCTTTAACTTACCCCAATGATTTCGGGAGCAGTCAACCCAACGGCGCTCTTTCAGACATAACAATTGGCGACGAGGGAGACTCAGTACTCACCGAGCACCCTGCCTCGACGAAGAACGACCACCAGCTCAACGCCGTGGCACACGTCAGAGCTTTGGTCGCACATTCCAAAGTTCGATATCGCAGTCAGCTCCTGGAAATCCTGGTACGGGCGGCTCCAGTTTTTCTTCCAAAGCCAACGATGCCGAAAGGACGCTCCGAAGAGACAGAGCCAGCTTACTAACGCTGTGTGGGGCAGTGACACAAGATGTGGTTTGCGCTCTCATCCAGCCTCGTCAGCCCGGTCTGGGTGAGCTGCGACGAGATTGTGCCAGTTCGGAAAGATTGCACCCCAATCCAGAACGTTTGAGGTCAATCGCGGCAGAGCACGTTTTCAACGTTGTTGCCAAGGAGAACGGCGAAACAGTGACTGCTTATGTGATCTGCCCTGAATAAACTTGCAGCAGACTGCAATTTTGGGGTCATCGCTAAGCAAGCAGAAGTAATTTGGCAGTTCTACCCTTAGACATAATGCTGCGAGATCGTTTTGTCTGTGGACTACGAAGCGAACAACGGCTATTTTCAACAACGGCTATTCGCAGAAAAGGAATGGCCTTTAAGAAGACCTACAACTTCGCCCTGAAAGCAGAAAACGCCGCAGAAGACCAAAAGAAGGTAAAGTTCGACATCAAGGACGTGCTCAAGGCGAGCACGAGTTATATACAGACACGAAAACAAGCTCGTTCTAAGAATAATTAGAACGCCGCAACGCTGCTGGCTTAGCGATGCTCAACACAGCCCGAACACTCGCAAGTTCTAAACAGTTTCGTGCAAATATTGCAAGAAACGCGGGCACATTGAAAAAGCGTGAATCAAGAAACGAAAAGATGCGGACAGCTCGCACCGGAACCAGAGCGTAGAGCTACTCCAACACCAACGGCTGACGACTGCAACAGCATGAGGTACCAGTCACCACCACTCAGCGGACACATCGACACTGAACGAGCTTAACCCATTGCCAGACACAAACCATGTACCAAAGTTCAAACTGAAGGTACTTACTGACGACAAAAGCTTGAATTTCGAAGTTGACTCAGGTGCGCCCGTATACGCTCACCAGCAAAAGACTCAGCTCCACGTGGAGTAAAGACACACCACGGTTGGATACCAGAAATATCTTCCTGTGAACATGGTCCGGACAGTCACTTCAACTTGTGGGTACGGCCGCAGTGCAAATGACGCGCACGGGCAAGACCTGCGATCTGCCATTCTTGGTTGCCAAAGAAGCTGGCAGCAACCTCCCGGGCCAGAACTGGCTTTCTCGGAATAAACATCGCTGGAATCAATGATGTCTCACACTAGGAACATGTCTCAAAACTACTAGACATGTACCATCGTGTCTTCGACAAAGACATCACAGGACACGCCGGTCCTGCGGTGCAGCTGGAGCTTGTCGAATGAGCAACATTGACACTCTTTAAGGCACGCTTAGTTTCCTTCGCCCTGCGATCAGCTGTTGAGATTGAATTAGATCGATTTCAGGACCAAAGCATCATAGAGCCAACTCAACACTCGGATTGGGCAGCTCCTTAGTACTGGTACGGAAGGAGAACGGCACGCTATGCATCTGTGGCGACTACCACTGCACAGTGAACCAAACAACGAAAAAGGCAGCCTGCCCCGTTTTTTTTTTCATTTGAAAGGAAGCAATGCTAAGGATATTCATTCCACTGGTAGCGTTGTTCGGGGACAACGCCCCACTTTATGACACTTTGGTTAAATGGCACAGACGCTCCTAGTATGGCCTAGGGTGCCTTCATGTGCGCTTTGCTTAGGGTGGAGTCATCCGGCCATTTTGTCCCACACTTTTATTTTCCCTTTTTGTTCAGAAGCGCGTGAAAGAGCGTGTCCCGGCACGCGTTTGTGGCGCTGACTGTGCTATGGTGACATTTTGTTTTCGTCGATTTCTTTGTATTTTCCCTGTGAGCGCGTGCTGTCGGCATCGGGTACTACAAAGGGTGGCATCACCCTAAGCAGAAGGACATTGAGGCACCCTAGTATGGCCAAATAAGAGGAAAGCATTTCAAGGACGGCGACCAAGTGATTGCTGAAGTGGAGCGATTCCTGAACACTCAAAACGAGGAGTTCAATAACAATGGCCTCCGGCATGTGGTGCATCGCTGGAAAAAGTGGGTAACTTTTGGGGCGAACATGTAGAGAAAGTCTCAACTCCCGCTCGAGTTTGATTGTTGAATCTCTATTACTTAGTGACAATAATACGACCTTTATGAACACCCTCGTAGACGAAGTCCTCAGCAACTTGAGAAGCAGTAGAATTTTCAGCACTCTTGATCTGGCCCAAGCGTATTAGCAGCTTCGCGTAATGCCAGGAACTGCAAAAGTACTGACAATCAACGCTCCGGAAGGGACTGTACAAGGTCAAAAGACTTTCTTTTGGGATCTCCGCAGGACCCGCCATTTTCCAACGCTTCATGGAGTTTATGCTGACCAGCATACCAGGTGTTTCTGTGTATCTCGAAGTTGTTCTCATCGGGGGAAAGGATGCTCCGGAACATCCTTCCCGGATGGAAGCCGTCCTAAAGCAACTGGAAAAGTACAGCCTTCTCTTGAGTAAGACAACTGCTGTTTTGGTGGTTCGACAAGTCTTCTTCCTGGGACACCGAATCGACGAAGCAGTGGTCCACACTACAAAGGAGCAAGCTTGAGCCATCATCGACACTCCAGGTGCGATTTGTAAGCATGCCTTACAGTCATTCTTGGGCATACTCGTTTTTATGACAGAGTTCTGAAGGGCAGAGCAGCCATCCTCAGCTACCTCTACAAGCTCCTTCAGAAAGGCACCTTATGGAGTTGGGAATAAAGGTACCAGAAAACAGTTGGGCAACTAAAAAACCTGCTAATCAAACAGACAGTGCTGGTACACCCCCTGTGTTTCGGGTGTGAAGAATGTTGGGAATTATTCGCCTTTGTGATTGTTGGGGGTTTCCCCTAATGGGGTCACCTTCCCCTGCCCTGTCATTTGTGATAGTGTATCAGGACCTCACTGAGGAAGGATAAGGGATTTCCCTCCCCCCTTTTGTTTGCGTTAGAACAGTTCCGGTGTGCTATTGGTCAATGTCCCCCTCTCTTGTGCGTTCGGGCAAAGAGAAGTTCAACCTCCTCCTTTTCCCTTCCTATTGGGTTTCGGGGCACTTGTACCCTACAAAACCACGATCTTCTGTCCAATAAATTTCAGCTGTGTTTGAGACTTCGTGTTGTGTTTTCCGTCCTTTCCTCTGTGTGGGCGGTTTTGTCTAAAATGGAAAACCTTAAGTTTCTTGCAACATATCGCCTTAAGGCGAATATGTAGCGAAAAGGCGACGAGTTTTGCCCGGCGGCTTTTGCTCTGCCCGTGGCATCAACACAGTGAGCTGCTACGTCGCACGCAAGTCGAGCGTGCCATCGGGCGAAGTACGTCAATTATTCGTCGCATAATTCGCTCCATTCAGCTTCGGCCTTTACATGTGTGGGAACCGTTTTTTCTCAACGTGATGACCAAGAAAGGAGGCACCGATCGCCTCTCGCTTCACGAACACTGGGGCCAGCGGAGCGAAACCATGCTCAACTGGACCGAGAAAACCTTGCAGTGGATTTTGCAGCCTACAGATACCGTAAGTACATCGTTGGTAGGAAGTTGACGTTCATCACTGACAATCAACCCCTGCTAGATTTACTGGGTCCGAAGAAGCCCAGAGTTCAAGTCCTGTCACCACGGATGACGAGATGGTGCACCAGATTGTCCGCTGTACGACTGCGACATTACCTACAGGCAAGACAAGCACTGCCAGAATGCTGACGCGTTAAGTCCACTATCATTAAGCGACAGCGACGACGAAACATGACCGCCGGGTGACATATTAATGTTTGAAGCCTCGTCGACACCACCATTCACAGCCACAAAGACAGAGCGTCTGAAACTGCAAGACAACACTTTGTGTGAACTGTATTTTATTTGAAAATATTTATTTGAAAATTCTATCAGTCCCTATGACGGGACCAAAATAGGAGTGGGATACACGAGTAAATTTAATACAATAAAGTAACTACAGCCCAACAATCAGTCGTCAAACATATACAAACCCAGCTCGTGCTACCCTGCACCGGAACAAACAAAGTGCATAGATGAAACTATGTGCAATGTCCACAATAGAATACAGCAAACTCAACCTATGCCCATATCGAACGTTGAAATAAGAGATGCGAATTCACAGGAGACAGGTTCATATGCCTTACCGGCAGAGAGACACAGCACGGGCACTTCATGAAGGATGCCTTACCTGGGGATCTCTTTTATCGTACCAAGCTCGGCACGTCCTCATGTCATGGCGTTTATACATGAGGGGCATGCACAAAAAGCGGTGGCAATGACAACGTGCTCCTGAAGCTGCATACTGTGGCCGGTGCTTATAATTTAGATTGAGGAGACGGTACAGCACTGCCGTGAATTCCAAAGCACAAAGAAGGATCCACCTAAGGCACCGAATCCGTATGAGAGAGTCCAGAGACACCCTGGCACACGACCCTTCTAGACTTTGCGGGTCCAGTGCACGGGCACATTTCCCTAGTTTGAGTAGAGGCCTACTAAAAGGGTTGAAATATGTCGCGTGCCTCAACACGCCGCGTGTCTGAACCCGAGGCAGGCGTTCGTGTCCAACGAGATTAAAGATTTCTATAAGTCAAACGGAGTGCAAGTTTGACAGCAACGGTATACCATCCCGCGACAAATGAACAGGCAGAAGGCTATGTTGCCGAACCCAAAAGGGCGCTACTCATGGACACAGCGGGTAGCATACAGCGTCCACTGGCCTGTTTTCTTTTTCGGCGACATTATCCAGTCCGTAACACCAAGGGAACGATATCAGCGAAAACAATGTTCGGCAGAGATCTACCCTGTCCTTTGACGTGCTGAGGCCGAAGACTGGACTGGATGTCAAAGACAATCAAGACAAGCTCAGTGCAGCACGATGCTTCTCCAGAGGGGAAAAATACTTGGCCGACAATTCCTGACGAAGCCGGATTGATCGCAGGGCCAGATTGTGTGTCGCATTGGTCAACGTTCCTGGCTCTGTCAGTGTGCCAGCAGCAAAGTACGAAGTCATTTGGATTACATCCGAAAGACAACCCGGGCGAAAGAAATTCCTGCTCAACCAGCCGAGTGGGCTGTAACAGGCGACGTTTCTGAACCATAGACTCCAAATGAGATGCCTGCAACTACGTCAAGTGCACCATCTCAGTCGCCAGGTTCCAGACAACTGCGACCGTCAATGATCAGTCGTTTCCTGACTGGTGTAAGGTCCTCGTCTAGGGTGGAGGGATTGATGTGTCTCAACAGGGAAGCTACCATCATCAGGAACCGCGCAAACAGCGATGCGCATCAGAGCTTGTGCAAGCGCGTGAGCCACACGAACACTCTGGCACCGGACCTCGACCTGAATGAACGTTGAGCCTAGCTGACTTTTCTGAAGCCTGGATGCGACACCGCAGCTTTTTTTTTTTTTTGCTATCGTATTATCTGAAGTGCCACATGTTTGTGTCAGGGTGATACAATTATATTATGAACATTGTATACTTTCTACACAAATTTTTTCGGTTAGTGAACATGAACAGTCATCGTATATTTCTTTTCTCAGCAAATATCTTCTTTCATTCTTTTATAAGGGAGAGAGAAAGTGCATGCAAATCTTATTTTTGGAGTTGAACATTGAACTTAAAACTCATGGGAGGGAGAGTGTAGTATTGTGTTTATGTTGTCATTGCTCGCTCGTTGGCGTTCCACGTTCGCGTGCGGTGGGCTCGCGCACCAAGCCCGAGCGCTGCGCTTTTTGTTGAAAATACAACAGTCCCGTTTCTACATCCGCCCTGTTCTGACGTGTTGTTCTTTCTTCCGGTGTGCCCGCTTGACCCCGGGACGCCGCCTTCTCATTGTTTCACGCGCCACGTCATGTAAGCCTTTCCGTTCCTCACAGGCCTACGGGATTGCTCTGGGAGCGCAAGTTCGTCTCCCTCTTGCACAGGAGTTGCGATGATGTCAGAACGCCGCGTTCTTATTGGCTGATTGGAAAAATAGTGGGTAGACCTCAAGGCATCCAGCATTGAGGTCCCCCATCATCTAATGATGGAGGGGGGGGGTCCAAAGGAAAAAAGTTGCAGTAGACAGCTTGACTGGTTCTAGGTCCCCTTACACTATCAAAATCATTATTGTCAATGCAAAGATTATTTAGCAAATGTGGGAGCGCGACATTTAACATTTGATAGCCATAGTTTGTTCGTTGCGTGACCATCCTCCATTTCTCTGCGATACGGCTACAATAATGAGGGGAAATTTCCCTTAACGATGCAAGTCTTTCCAAAAACACAAGCCCCTTTTTTCACTTTTAAACTAGTACCAAGTCTGTACAGATATAATTTATAAATGTTAATTATTCTACAGTTCTTAAATAAATCGGCAGAATGAAAGTCATATGGCACATTAAATATTCCTCTCAATATTTTTGTATGCAGAAAAAACAGTTTTTCTATAGTAGTCATTGTGGATGGGCCCCAAACTTGAAGACAATACGTTAAATGGGAATAGAATACTGACTTATAGAGCAACAATTTAACGCTCGTTGGTAAAACAAATCGGTAGCGATTTATGATTCCCACTACCCGAGCAAGCTTTGGAACAATATAGTTGATATTTTTTTTAATTATTTATTGATACTACCGGCCGCCGTAGGGCAGCCAAGGTAGGAGGGATACATGGATCAAGGTTTACGAAAAAACAAGCACAGAGTGTGGTAGCGCAGCAAAACAAAAACAAAAACAAGCAAAAAACAAGCACTTCACAAGTGTAATCACGATCACACGTAGAGGAAAAAAATATTCTTTGAAGGGGTATCAAGGCCTGAAACCTCAAAACTCTGGTAATTCGTTTATCAATGCTAGAAACAATGTCAAACTATTTGAAGAGACTATTTGTTCGGGTAACGCATTCCAGGCATGAATAGTAGGAGGGAAAATAAGAGTATTTGTAACAGTCAGTCCTGCACTTTATTTCAGTGATTGATTTACTGTGTTTATTTCTTGTGACCCTAGATGTGTTGAAGTGAAAGTAATCTTGAAAATCTAAGTTGTAGTACCCATTTATTAGATTAAAAATAAATTTCAGTCGATTGATCTTTCTACGCTTTTCTAAAAGCGGAAGGCTGGCCTGTTCATAAAGCTCCGAAATCGAGGTGTTTCTGCCATACTTAATAAATATAAATCTTAATGCCTTCTTCTGAATTCTTTCTAATTTGTTAATATTACATTTTGTGTAAGGATCCCACACAGCGTCGGCATATTCGAGTATACCGTAAAATTCCGAGCAAGCGCCCCCTGCACGCACGTCAAAATCGCCTGCAAAGTAGGGGGGGCGCTATCCCGGAACGGCACCAAAATTCAAGATGGCGACGACAAACTTTTTTGCCAGAAAAGAAAAAAAAAGCGCTGTGCACACAGATTTATTATTTTATTTATCTCTGAGAACATAAGACTTTATTAGGCCAAAGATTTGTCACTGCTATGTTAATCACTTTCAAAACCACCAAAAGACTCCTCAGAGTCGGCCGCAAGAAAAGGCTCGCAGCATTCCGCGATGTTTCCCAACTGCATGCCGTTGGCTGTTTTGACAGCCTCTTCAGAAAGAAGCTGGTTGCTAATGGCTCATTTTGCACTTCTTTCGCGCTCCAGGTATTCAAAGAGCGTGTTGTCCACGTATTCACTGAACACCGGCGCGCCGTTACTTAGCTTTCGTCGAACTTTGGCTTTCCCGTAGTTTGACTGTAGCAAATCGTCAAAATTCTTGCCCCATTCCCGTATCCGGTCGAGCTTGATGTGTCGAGACCGTCTGGTGTACGTCTTTCCCGTTTTCACAATGCCATTGGACGACCTCGATTTTCTTTGCCACTGTGTAAGCCGACCTGACACCCCCAAAACAAAGAGACAATGGCGCGTAGTGACCGGGCTGATCAAGTTGGTCGTGGGCAGATCGGGCTGCAAAGTAGGATTGGATTGAT